>VWZP01005025.1:612192-646156 GCA_013396995.1 Dicaeum eximium
GCAGACGTAGGTAAGCGGAGCCCCGCGCCGCAGCCTCGCCGCGCGTTCTGCCGGCGCCTGCTCCCTGACTCTGGACGTTCCCCGGCCGAGCCGCCGGCAGGGCTGCACTTACTTTGGGCTCTGCCTCGCCTGCGCTGCCGCGGGGCCGCCGCCGGCGGAGCGATGCGCCCCTCGGTGAGCCCGCGGCTCCGGGCGCGGCGGCGCCGCTGNTATTTATTTTCACATGTAGAAATCTAGGGCCATCTGGAGACAGAAAACAGTGTGTCATGAGGCACCGTTGCTGTGTCTGGCTCTAAAAATAACATCTTGTTGTTAGTCTGCGCCGGCCCTGCTGGGATTTGAGCGCGGTTTGTCAGAAAGTATAGAGCTCTGCTGGTGCTCAGGTGTGTTTTCTTTGCCCAGAAATGCCCCTGTGCGCGACGGAAGGAATCCTGCGGAACAAATGTTCTGCTGTTTGGCTTCCTCAGACGCCCCGGCTCCCTCCTTTTGTTGCTTGCCACGAAAAGAGGTGCCATTTCGCATCATTCTGCAGAAATTGTTTGAATTAATGCAAGTGTGAATTCTTACCGTTTGAAGGAGGGTATTAGCATATCAAAGGTTTCTTAGCTCCGGCTCAATTGAGAAAACTTCAGCTTGTCTTCCATTTGCTTCCAAGAAGAGGCCCAAAGGGCAGTGGGAATTGTAAAGGGGTAAAATGGGGAGGTGGATTTGGGTTATGTTTCTGAACTTTTGCTGTTTTGCAATTACGCGAGTGAAAAACAAGGTCCCTCCGCTGCAGAGCCCTTGCAAGCTCTCGGACAATTACACTCTATTGATTAATGGTTTGTTCCGAGCAAAAAAAAGTGACCTTTTATGACAGGCACTGTGGCGTGGTTTCTGATTCCCCCTCTCTGGGAGGGGGATTTAGAAAGTGCTTTCTCCCGTGCTCATGCTCTGGGTATGGCCTACACGTTACTGCGTGGAGGGAGGCATGAATGGGGAAGACTTTCTAATTGCTTCAGAAAACAAATGAAATCTTGTAATAAAAGACCTCTCGGTTCCAGGCCTTTGAAACAAATATGCTTCCTTCCTTAATGGGTGGGTAGGCTGGAATAATAGATATTTTTATGGAGAGTTTTAAAAGAAGTTTTGATCACCACCGGCCATATGCTTCCATTTCCTTTTCATTCTAGAAAAAGTGAAAAGGAGTAATTCTTTTAATCTCTTTTAATCAGTGATACCGTGTTTACGAAGATAACCTAATTTGTGGTTAGTATTACCCTATAATAAATAATTCTAAACCAGCTGTAGCAGGAGTGCTGTTTTGGTGTAGAACATTTATCGCGTTGCAAGTTGTTTTATGAGACTACATGTTCATAGTTTTTTATTCTTTTGTGACTATTTTCTTGAGTTTGAAAGGGGATGTGGCCTGGCCTACCCTTTTATTACCTTTACAAATCAATATTCATAATCCAGCAACCCAAAAGCCAAGCAAAATCCAGTTATTCGTCAATAGGTTGGGACCTTTTCCAGGGACCAGATGTTTCTTGAGAACTGTATTCTGGTTTATATCTCTGGCAAAAAAAAAAAAACTTCCTAAGTTTTCCTTACTATTGCTTCTTTCCAAACCTTTTACTTAAATGATACAGATACTAAAGCAGGTATCTTGTGTTTTTAAAAAGTTGGATTAAGTCATTGATATGTAGCATTTGGTCTGTTGTTTGGGAGGTTGTTTGTTTGTTTTATTTTTTTTTCTTCTGTTTCACCATTTGGGGGGTGGTTCTTTTACTGCCATGAAAGTGATGTGCCTTTAGAGTAGGATATTCAATTTCAGGCTTCAATTTCCTTTCATGTAATGAAGGAACTGACTGTGTCTTGGTGAAATACAGTGCAGTTGATCAAGTAATTTATATAGATTTCTGTATTCTTAGATGGACACGGCTATTTCGACATTTTGTAAATAGATGTATTTAGTGGTCCTAAAATTAGATAATTACTTTCAGGTAATTTCCAGCAGTTTATTTACCTAGTGCCTTCAGCTGTCTGAAGTAGTACCTTTTGGTGGTGTAAAAGGAATATATTGATGTAATTGCCATTATCACACTTAAGTTGCTGTTAACTAGTCTGCTTTGAATGCAGAGGGCTATAAAGAAATCGCATTATCCTTTCAGCTATTAGGGATAATCTAAAAATTGTCTTGGAAATGTTGCACTTTGGTTTATGTGACGGCAACCCCAAATTCAACAAACCTCTAAAGGTATAAAAGTAGTAAAAATAAGATTTTCAACATTCAGATGACGAAATTGGACCACTTAGAGAAAAATTAATGTGCTGCAGCAGCACTTCAGCTGCCATTTTCAATCACTGTGGGTTACTATGTGTTGGCAACAGTAAAAAAGGATAGACCTTCGGATAGCTCAGGGAGCTGGTAGTTGGGGGAATCAGGATGTTGAATCATGTGGGGTAGAACAAACCAATTACTTCAGGTTTTGACTTGAGAATTTCCAGTAAACATTTTCTTTTTTCTGGCTTTTGGCTCCCCTGCTCATTAATAGACCAACATCAAAGCAGGCAACCAAACTTCCAAATGTTATAAAAACTAATGTAAAGATACAGATCTCACATGTAGTCTTGCAAGTCTTAATTTAAAACAAGCAGTTGGAGTTTTTATTGCTGCAATTTTCACAATCAGCAGAGACATTAACACCAGGCTTCTGGGTGTTTCCCTTCTTGAAATGAGCAAGAGGAAAGCTTTAAAAAAACCAAAGTGTGCTTAGTTAGTTCTTATTTGATCACTTCAGAAGCTTTCTCGATGTTTTATTTATCTCTTACCACTTTGAATGCCTAAAGTCAGGAAAGGGGGTTTACTCAGGAATCATAGTCTCTAGTAAGGAAGCACCTATTTAAAATTTAAATAAGCAAGGTAGTATAGTTTTAGGAGTTTGTAGTCTTCGTGGTTAATAGTATGTAATAATATGGTTGGTTTTATTCTGGAAATGTGATATGTAGACATGACATTTTGATTAATAGATATTTTTTAAATGAGGATAGTAGTGATGAAGAAAATTTGCTACAGTTTTGAGTTACAGCTTTTTTTGAAAGTCCATAATTTTCACTTAAGGGTTTTGGAGAGAGAAGTCTCTAGTTAGGGAAAATATTTATCAAAGTTTTATTTGAAATACATTTCTAGCTAATGTGTCATAAATTCATATAAATCATAATAACCATATGGTAGAAAGCATTATTTGACATCTAGAGAGCACAGAAACACAATCATAATTTTTTACAGAAATTTGGACTAAAAGTTTATGTATTTCCAAGCCCTTGCTCATCCTCTGTCCACCCAAAATGTTGACATACCTCTAAGAAAATACTGTAACCTTGTAGTATGGCTCCTGCTGGGGATTGCTCCATGCCTAATTTTAATGACAAAAAATAACCTACCAGTAACACTTTATATCAAAAACGCTCTGTGATTCCTCTGCATTTCCACTGAGGAATATCTGTGGATGACTGATTGTACAGGAACTGGAACTAACAAATAGTGATTTTTACCTAGTCAGCTGCAAGTGAAGAAGTCAAACTGCGTGTGGTGTGTGATGGAAGTCATATCCATGCACAGGTAGACAAGCAGGCAGTTATGAACCAAGATGGTCCAGAGCACAGGCTAGTGAAATTTGTAGTCAGTCATGTTACTTGGAAATGTCATGTTAAACAGACTCTCTCAAAGCAGTTTGTAGGATTGATGTTTGTGATGTACAAAAGCGATTTGAAATTGCAAGAAATTCACCTCCTTAAGTATTTATGTGCAGCTTTTAAACTTAAAAGCTGTCTATTATTTTTAAAAATGCCCTCTGTTTGAAACAGGTGAAAAATTTAAACCATCATGGTTGTAATTGGATGTCAAGAAAACTGGAAAAACAACAACCTATTTTAAGGCCATTCTCAATACTGTTAACAATCATGTTTAATATTTAAATAGTTTTCAAAGATAGCTGCATTTTGTTTCCAGCAGTTTTTAAAATAAAAGTAGCAGGTGGCTCTGGAATATTGGTAACTTGTGATTTAATTTGAATATATACCTGCTGTAGAAAATACTTCTAGTCTTTATTTAGCAAATGTGATTCCTTTTAACATTCTTCATTTAAAAGGTGAAAGATGACAGGCTTAAACCCCTCTTCAATAGATAATTTTCTAGGAGTTCATGTTTCTTTCAGCCTGTAATATACGAGATGTGTTTCTACAGCATGGACTGGGAAGATTGTGTCCCTTAATATCAGCAATTTAGTTATAGAAATACACTTTCTTGGTGAGTGCTACGATCTGACAGCATTCTCTAGATGCAAACTGATAGTTAACTAGAAATTGATTCCAAAAGGAGGAAGGAAAAAAGTATTTAAATTCAGAATTGTAGCATCTCCAAGTTATGGATTGTTACATTAAATGGAGCATTTTATGGGTTTTGAAAGAATATGTAATATGCATATGTCATGAATTCTTTCTTTCTGATTTTCATGAGGTACTCTAATGATTCAGCCAACTCTAGCTTGCCATTTACCCAAATTATTTAGAAATGCAGGATAATAAAAAGCATTGCAGCCTGACTGAAGCAAGCACAATGCTCAACACCTGCAGGTAGAGAGCAGTCTCTAGCAAAATGCTGATGATTGTTACTCTGGCACAAGGCAAGCTTAAATACAGTTTGCTTAATTACAATAAAAATGCTTTTTTATGAGTAACATACTCCATGTTTGGGGAATGTTTTGTGTGTTGTCTGCTAAGTAAAATCCCATCACACTTGTGTACATTTGTTCAATTATCAGAGCAGCTAACAGGAGGAAAAAAAATCAATTTACCCTGAAAAGCACCAGAAATAAGATTACCTTGGCTAGTAGGAACTTGCCGGCACTGTCTAAATTGCTTAATATTATCAAATGTTGCCATTTTTTCATGTTCAGTAAGAAGGATATTGACTATTCTACATGTCCAGGTCTGCTGTTTGTCTATTTCTTTATAAGATATAAGCATGTCTTATTTTTATTCCTACAATAGCAGTTACAGATAAATCGGAGGATCTAACAATAACTTTATAAAATAGATGGAATAATACCATTCACTGGAGAAATACTATTTTCTTGAGATAAGTGATAACAACTAGTTTTTTCACTTGTTGTTCTCGTAACAGACAAATGTAAATACCTTAGCAGACATTTCAGAGTGAAAGGCAAGAGATAAAATGTAATTACTTTTCAGGGTGGCTCTGACAATGCCCATGTTCTTGTCTGTAATACAAAAATCAAAATCTTTCCTCATCACCTCAGGATATGAAGGCCATTGTTACTTCTCAATATATAAATATTTTCTGATTTTTAATGTTGACCTCAGCATGCGTCTTTAGCTCTTCTGTGTAAACTGGAACATGAATTCTAGTTGCTGTTATCCAACGGAGCATTGAATAGAGCACCTAATGGACTCTGCTCCTGTGTTTTTCTTGAATGCATAGCATCTTGCTTCATTCAGTCCCCAAAACTAACTTTGCTACAAGGACAGGCAACACGACAAGTTAGAATCAATGGACCATTTGTAGGTCACAAAGTCAGTTTACTGGAATTTCAGAGGAAACTGGTTGAAAAGAGAGGACAAATGTCACTTTGAATAGAGATGTTTAAATCAGGCTTCTGCCTTAGGGTAAAATTTAGGTCTGTTGTAGCCTAGATGTAATGTCTCCCTCTACAGAGCGCAGCATTAATCATGGCTTGACAAGTGATCATGGGCTGAGAAAAATAGGGCCTGTCTTGGTTGTGTAGTTATTTTTTTTTCTAATCTTAATCTCTTAGGAGCACATTATAAACACTAACATTTACACAAAAAGATTGAAGTATCAATGTCTGTGTTTCAGTAGTGAGAGCAGCTAGCTTCGGAGAAAATCTAGCTAGAGTTATTAAGAAGCTACTTGTGTTTCTTGCGTAGATTCAGTATTAAGAATATTTTCCGTTTAATGTAATACAGGGCTTTTTTTGTCCTAAGAGATTTATTTTATGCCATTACTTCCTACAAATATGGTAGAGTCTCAGTCTGCCTGTTTTGTTCCTTGGTGTACTAAATAACTCTGAAATCTTTTTTCTTTACAATTGTTTTACAATGTGTTTATCACCCAAGAAAGATACTTCCTTTTGCAAAACAGGCAATATAGGGAAAAGGGGGAGCAGTTTTTCTAAAATGTAACACAGATAAGTGGTTTTTTACTATGTTTATATGTTAATGTGTGTTACTTTATTGCAATGGGCTACGAAAGCCGGAATGAAATAACGTGAATGAAGAGTGCTATTTAAGATCCCGAGTTCTGATACTATACAAATTGTTTCTAATACTTAAATAAGGGATGTCTGGATTCATAGATAGGTGTGGGAGTGTTTATACATTTTATGGTAAAGAAGGGAATTTTCCCATTTCTCAGGCTTACTTAGTGCTTCCTGTGGTGGGGACAGTGTGGGAGCAGTCGGGCACTGGGTGTGCGCCACTGCTAGAGAGGTGCAGCTCCTTCATGGATGGTTACTTTTGTGTCTGCAACTGTTGGAAAAATAGATAATATCAGCAAAGTAGCAGCAAAACGATTTATCACTGGGGAATTATGCTTTAAAAATTAGAGTACTTCTGTTTATCCAGTTGTCCGTGGATGTGATAAGATCCCCAATCTCTCGTTTAGGTTGGGCTGCTGCTTTCCTTTGTGCCCTCTGTTGGTATTTTCCCATCAGTCGACACCTCACACCGATTACTGCTCTGAATCCAGATGACAGAATAATAACGCCGATTACTGTTAAAGTTGTTTCTGGCAGCCGGGGAGGGGATGACCGACCTTGTTCCTGACTATCAGACTTGCTCTGCTGTTGATGGGCTCGGGTGTGCAGAGAGAGAGCCTGACTGTGAAATCAGTGCTGCAGTGGTGGAGAGCGATCACATGCCAGAAGGAGACTTTAATTCACTTTTCTATATATTCTCTGTAATTTTTTACAGCATTGCAGTCTACGCCGGGGTGAGCAGTGCTCAGAAACAATTCCCTCTCAGTAGGCAGCATTGCTTTTAAATAAAGTGGCATTTTAAGAAAATATTTCTGAGAACAAGTTCTGCTGTTGATTCTGCATTTCTCTGGCAAATTCCGGATGCCTGTGAAGATGGTAGGCAGAGTTCTTTTCATCTGATCCAGGCATCCTTTCATTAGACTATTACACTATTTTTTAGACTTTTTCAGTGTGAAGCGACCAATTTGGAAAAACCTGCTTTCCCAGAATGAATAATGATTGCATCTTCATTTTGAACAAAATGAGTGTTCTACAGAAGACCAATTCATAACTATTTTGTTGGCAGTGTCTCCAGCAGCTTTTATTTACTTTAGTCTAATAAGTATTTCTTAAACACAGACTGTCAATTGGTGAGGCTGATTCTTGTGTAAATCAGTATGAAGTGCTGAAAGGAGAGAAAGTGCCTCAGCAGTGGTGGATTCCTCATTGAGCTTCTGTGCCAGGAAAATGGGTGTAGGCTGGGAGCTGTTTTGAAGAGAGAGGGGAGGTGCAGGCTGACATAATTTGAAATTGAGAAGAAATCCTTTTGCCCTTCAGGCAGTAATCCTATCCGTGCTTGAACAGAGCATCATCTCTCCAAAAAGTTGTTGGGTTTTTTTTCCCCCTGCTTTCTTTATTTCCTCATTTGAGCAGGTGTATAATAGTATCTTGTAGTAACTGGTTGATGACCCAACTGTTAAAGATATTCCATCAGCAAAGAAGAGCTCTATCTGCAGCAGTCTCATCCTCTTGCAGTGAACACCCAAAATTTGTCTTATATTTATCCTATGTAATGGCTGTACTGAAATATCAGTACTGAAATGGCTGTATTTTTCCTCTCTGTGTTTTTTTTTTAATTTTTTTTTTTTTTTTTTTTTTGAAGCTGATATGGAAACCTTGAAGAGTTGTATTTTGGAGTTTATTTTCCCAGTGAAAATTAAAGCTGACACAGGGAATATGTGACTTTATGCCCAATGCATATGCATTCATTTTATGAATGTTCTTCATGAGTCTAAGGGCACTACTTGCAGAAAGTGAGATTTCGCTCTGTAAGAGAAACAAAACCACAGGCATACATTTGTTCTCGCTGTGTGAGAAGAGAAATTAATGTTGCCTGATGGCTTCCCAGTTTTTTGAGTGTGTGCTAAAGGTTAGATAGGATAAAGGCTTAATTACGATGTACTTAATATTTATAGCTTCATTCACTGAAGCTTTGTCCCATTTGCATTGAAGGGATTTTTATCTAGGAAGCTCATGCCATTACAGCAAATAAACTTGAGACATTTTAAGGTAGGGGTAATGTCTTTTGGGAGAAAAGCAGTTTACTTCCAGTTGGATGGAAGCTACATTGTTACTTCATGATTTGATTTAAATTGATAGGGATTTTTTTTAATATATGTATAATTTAATTTTCAAGATAACTTACCATTCAGTTCAATTGCATTTTTTGGTGGAGTGCATGTGTAATTGTATCCAAAAGTGGGATTAGTTTTTTCCTCCTAGCAGTAAATAGAATGAAGGGATGCTGCTGTTTGGTTGGTTTTCAGTTAGACAAATACATCAGATAGGATGAACTTGTTTTACTGTTTTGAGGTCTTTCATTTTTTTTTTAGTTCTGGATAAGCAGAGCAATTTTTAAATTTTCATTCTTTTTTTTCTTCTCTTTTTTCACTTTTAATTTTTTCTGCACTGAGAGCATTTAGATGACTTTGGAAAAAGAAATTTGTGTGACTTGATATAGGAAAGACTACAGCTGAATGTTTAACTTTTCTGAGGAGACAAGAAGAGACACAGAGCTGGGAAAAAAAGAGGAGAATGTTTCCTGTGTTACCTCTTTTTGCTGGATAACATCAGAGAAGGATTTCTGGGGGAGTTTCTTTAAAATGATGACTGATTATTTGGTTTCCTATGCCGGCTGTTGCCCACATTTTTCACATATTTTTGCTCGTTCTTATTATTACCTGCAGAGGGAGCTTGTATATGAGATAATCAGAGTAATCAAGGCATTCAGGGCTGAATTGTTTCCAGTAAGTACAATTTGATTTCACTGTGCCTTCTCTGTTATGCAGAGCAGAAAGGCTCTGCAAGACAGCTTTTAAAAAGGCTGTCCATCAGTAACAGCAATTCACAGTGGGCAAAGATTTTAAAACATCAATAAGCACAAGCCAACTTAAAAAATACTTCATATTTCGAAGAAGTGCCTTTTAATCAGAAGTTTAAAAAGGAGATGAGGGAAACAATTCTTGCTGGTCGAGGTGCAAGAGGACAGTTTTGGTATTCTGTATGACAGGAAGCAGATTTTTGTTGCATAAACTGTCTTCTCAGATTCTGAAAATGTCATGTCAGCATGAGAGAGACAGCAGAGTACTTTCAGGTCTTCGACACATCTCGTGCAGAGTAGTGTGGTACCCAAAAAGCAGTAGGTGAGTATTTTCTATTTACGCAAGCAGTGTTATGGATTGTTATCAAGGTGACTGCTGATGAAAGGCTAACTCTTAATTTTGCTTTTCTCTATTTAAAATATAAAGAGGTGAATGATTTTCATCCAAATTGGTAAGCTGATACAGTCGGGGACTAAAGCAGGCAAACAGTTGTAAGGATTTCTGTCTTAAGCTTTAATAAATGCTGACAACAAAGAGCAAGGAATGTCTTTACCTAAGTTTTTTTATAAATTGTAACTTAAAAACTAGCTTGAAGAATAAGAAATTTGTATTTTAGGTAGTGATTTTTTCTTAATTTAGCACAATGAAAGAAATCATCTGGTGTATTTCTGGCTTCATAATTTGTATTTTAGTTATGTGGATAATGAAAGTGTGTGATCCTTCAAAAAGTTACGATTTCAGAGAAGAAAATAATTAATATATAATACAATTTTTCTTGCTAAGCAAGAAACATAATAAATGCTACTTAGATGAATTCTGTACTTATCTCTGGAAAAATGGTGGCAATCATTTTACTTTAAAATATTTCAGTAAACTTAAAGATGATTGCTATGATATTGTTAGGAAATAAAGCAGTATGTATGTTCATTCCAAAAAACAGAATCAGCTTTCTGTAATATGCTCTCCTCTAATAAATCTGTGGTGTAAATTGGTCAAAGAGCTGATTTTTTTTTTCTTTTTTCTTAGTTTAAACGAACAGAACTTTAAACTTAGTATACATTCAGCCTAACGTGGTCTTAGGGGTTTAGTATGGATTCCCGTTTTAAACACCAGGAAAGATTTACCATATCTAAAAGAGTAGTAACTCTGTGTCAATTTATTATTTATACTGGCTAATCCTTTCTAATGTGGAAAGTCAGCTTGTTATTGTAACACCAAATGGCCCTCTAAGTAGAGAAACAGTTAAGTAGATCTCCTGTAATAGGTTGTTGTCTAATAAAGAGATTTATGGTATTGGCAAGGGCTATTGTATAGGTATTACCCTCTCACAGCATGATCATGTATTATCTTAACAACTCAGTGCCACGTTTATGTTGAGCATTTTCATAACAGGGTAAGAATATTAGCCACAGCAATTACACCCCAATAGGATTATAATGGTAAGATTTACAGAAAATATATAAATTATGTCTTTCGTGGAGATTTTGGTAGGTGCTACGAGTTGAAAAGTTGTACCACTCTTTTTGCATGGGAAAATACTGATGTGTAAGTCATGATGAAGAAAGAGAGGCTTGTTCATTTAATCTTGTTGAGGAATTGTGGAGAGGCAAGGACATAATCTTTCTTTACACAGTCTGTCTTTTTCGTTCCTGGTGAGGTGGGGACGTTTCAGAAGTTCCACTCAGTGGAGGTTGCCGTACAATGTGAAAATCGAGGCGTGAATGTAACTTCAGTTCTGTTGTGAGGATAATGCAGCTGCGATTAAGATACATTTTTAACAGCCTTGTATTTTGAAGGTAGAACAATGGTAATTTATATGCTACGTTGGAAGAGCCTACTTGAATAAAATCATGTAATTTTTTTGTTTTAGCTGTAGCGTAACACATTTTCTCTTTCACTAGTGCCAGGTTTTTATGGTGATAAGTAACTTAGATAATTTTTAAAATTACTGCAAGCAACAAAAGTGACAATAATGTCATACTTGTACAATTTTCATGTAAGTGACATTCAAGCTGTTCCTTAATTCTTAAAATTTTCCATCTGTTTTTTAAAAAAACAAAAAAGTGAGATATTAATACTCACTTGCTTGGCAGAAGAAATGTTCCAGTCACATTTAATAAAACTAAATTATGTTTTGTCAATAAAAAACACTTATGGGTACTAATTGAATAAAATGCATTAGTTATATAGTCATTTATGAATAGCTGCATAGAGTAGCACAGCAGTCTGCAGTGTGATGAAACAGCCACATATTTTAAGATGGTATCTTGAGGTATAATTCAGTAAATACTAAAATAATGAGTGCTTAAACAAACAAAATACCTTTCTTTCCCTGATTTCTTGTATCAAAATTAGAATAAAGTAATTCCAAATAAGGAAAATATATAGATGGCAATTCTTATTGTATAAGAAACTTCCAGTACATGTTCCATACATTGTAGACATGCAGTGGTAGTATTGGTTAAATTTGTAAGACACAACATTTCCTGGATGCTTTGGATTAATTCTATGTGTAAGAGTTTCTACAGAGAGATTCTGTACCCATCTGGTTTAAATTGTTATTGATCATCAGAGAAAATATGTACATGTTTCTTTTGACATGACATATTCCTCTTCTGAAAATGTCCTAGGAGAAGTTGCCCATGGATTTAAATGTAGATTTTTTGTGGTTTACTGGAAAATAACTGGGACCTCAAAGCTGCTTTAAAATTAATACTCAGAACTTCATTATTTTTGTTGTCCTGGTAGCAGTGTATGGCTTCACCTGTGACCAGTAGCCCACGCATGTTGTATCTAGTGCAAAATTCTGGAACTTTGTCTGTAGTTTTGTGTTCAGAAGAAGAATAACATTTTCTATTTTAGACAAACTCCTGTAGGTTCTTAGGTTGGCTTCACATTTCATTCATTTTGAACTGTGGAAAGGGATCGTATCTTTTGTCTGTAAGTAAAAAGAAGACACAAAAGGATGAATGTTACCCCCAGTGAAAGTGGAGCTCCAGCCGATTTAAGAGCGTGAACTGTGACTGCATTGTTGAGGGCAGCGCTTGGCTTGTTATACCCAAGCTGAGAAGAAGCCAGTACTCAGAATAAAAGGGTGAATAATGCATAAAAATTCAGTAAGAGGTAAAGCATTTTATCTGTGCTTTAATATTACAAGTATTTATAATTTATTTTAAAAGTATTAAAATAGATAGCTGCGGATTTGTTTTACGTGGATTTATCATTTTAAAAGTTGTCTAATGTTTCAATTCTACATTTGAAAGAGGAAAATATATGCAGAAATATTCTTACCAAATTGTTAGCCTTCTGTGCTCTCCTGAAACATATTCAGAATGTGTATATATAACTGTGAGATAGATTAACCATTTTTCTTTTTGTACAAATGCCATAATGAATGGCCTCTTAAAATCGGTATTCTTCTGTTTGCAAGACAACAAATCAAAGCACAAATCCACACTCTAGTCATTTTACTTGTAGCGTGCATTAGAAATGAAGCCACACTAAGTCATACTTAACTGCCCACAGACGACTAACCCTGAAGAAGGGGCAAGTCTTTTTCTTCTTCTGTCTATTTTATTATTATTTATATCTCTTTGTCTGTTTGGAACAGCCATGCTGTTATGACTAATAAAGCTTTTGTATTTGGCAAATGGGATGCAAGTAATCAGCAGTTCTTGGCTCATGACTGAAAAATCTGCCGAGCGGAGCACATAAAACCAATATAACCTTTCAAGTATACCTGTGAATAAAATTCTTCCTTATGCTTCTGTCACCTGTACAGTAATTCATCTATCCTTTCTACATCTTCACTTCTAATGGTATTATTTCTTATTACAGTGGTTTTTGGCCAGTGGAATGATAGGCAAGTACTGCTTGAACAGATTTTAATTTAAAAAAAACAAATATAAGAATATAGGGACTAACAGTGAAGTCTGCATCTTTGTGCTATCTATCTAATTAACAGCCAATTGAAAAATTTGGTTTATTTTAAATATATTTAGCTTAATATCTCCCCAGCATGTGATTTATTGCTAAGATTCCATAGTCAGTTAATGTCTTAGTTCTTGAATATTTTCCACAGAAAATCACTCAATATATGAAAAAATTATTTAAAACAATTCTTTTTGTTCAATACAATTTTACGTATTAAAAAAAGTTACCAAAGTCCTAATGTTAATTGAATCAGACTCAAATAAATTAAAAAATTTTAGTAGGTCTGCTGGAAGATGTCCAGTAATTTATTTTTGTTTGTATTTTAAATAGATGCATAATAACCAATGGACCAAATAAAGCTGAAGCATTAACAGGTTATTAAAACTAATTTGTAAAGGTTTACAAAAAATATGTGGGGCAGTGAGAAAATTTGCTGTTCTTTCAGTGCTGTGGTTAAGCAGTTTGCACAACTGTGCTCACAACCTCTGCAAAGCTGAGAGATAGGATTAATATATCCTTAACTACGTAATTACGTCCATTATTTAAGTTACCTACAAGAAAGCTGTTCAGATCTTGTACATATATGAAGTATTAGCTGCTGCTATACTAACTGGGTGGGTCTGCTCAGTGGGATTTTGTTGGGGCTCACAGATGCTGTAAAGGAGTAGCTCCTGGTGTCATCCTCCAACATTCACTCAACCTCATATGACCATTGAACAAGCGTGGTTTTACTGCACTGTTGGTGAAACACTGAATGCCAGTGAATACAAGAGATTTCCACCCCTTCCCACCCTCCTCAAAAAAAAAAAAAAAAAAAAAAAGGAACAGCTTTATTACAGTAGGTTTGTGACTCGCAGCTCTCTGGTGGTGTGGGCTGTGACATCCTGGGTGCAGTGGTGGTCTCTGCCAAGGCTGCCAGTCGGGTCTGGGAAAGTGTGAGTCCTTCTGTCCTGCAGGTCCACATCCTTAGCTTTATTCCCTCTGTTGCTTCATGATAAAATGAAGGTGTAATTAGGACGAAATTAGCTAATCACCATGTACTGGAGGTGGTCCCATCTGCCCTTCCCTCTGAAAACCTGTGATACATGAGTGTGATCGTTGTGAGAGTGGAGCGGGAGCTTTGTGTGTGTGCTGTCTGCAGATGAAGATCCTTGGAAACCAGGTTTGTCCTTTTTCTGTTATTCACAGTCAAAAAGTCAAAATCTCCATTTTAATGAAGACATTTCAAAGAACAGACGGGCTGAGAAAGATATTGTATTTCTTTACATGCTCCTTCCTCTTAAACATGGAAGAACCCTTAGGCTATAAATTAAAGTGTTTTACCCTGTGTAGTTGATCTCAGACTGCCCAGTTGCCGTGAGGAGTTAAAGTTCAAAAAAAAAGAATTATAAATGTCTTGACAGTTTCATGTTTTTCAGTCTGCGGTTATCTTTTGTCCCCCTCATGTCCTGTTTTTGTCAATATTTTCCTTTCACCTAAGAACTATAGCAAGTGGGAGGAAAAGTAACTTGAAAGAATGTAGCTATGCCAGAGATGCATTTTCATGTGGGAACCTTTATAATCCCTTCATGTAAATGACATTCACTATGGAAACAGTAAGAGCTCTTAGGAGCAGAAAGGTTCATCCTGTGCTCCATAGGAAACACTGATTTACTTATCCCCTTTCCTGGAAAGGGCACGTGTGCTGGGGCTGGGGGAGGCTTTGGCCACGCTCACTGTCCAGGGCTGCAGGGGAATGAATGGTGGGGGACCCTGGGAAGCTCCCAGGAATGTCTCTTGGAGCATCTGGGGTCCGTGTGGTTTTATGAGTGTGTTGGAAATGGAGCCTCCTTAGCAGATAGGTATATTTTGAATTTTTAATATTGCCTGGTAGAGTGTTGTTTTTTTTTTTATTTTCTTTCCTTAAGTCCTTGTGTTCTCAGGTGTTCTTCAGTTTTAGTTAATATCTGGGGGACCCTCTCTGTGCAGCAGCTGGGTGCACAGGTAGTTTTGCTGGCTGGATTCCAGAATGTTTCCTAGAGTCCATTTTCCTTTAACCTGGAGCAAGAAGAGATTTTTGTTATTTCAAAAGCTTCATATTTGTAAGCCTTGTTGATGAGTCTTGTAAAATTTAAAATTGTTTTGCAGCGTTCGTTACCATCTCTACCGCATTCTTAAAAATTAATTGTCTGCTTGAATAGTGTTTCCCAATCAACTTGAATTATTGATGTTTTGGTCCTCAGTGGAAGAGCAGTGGTACTTTTCCTGTACCACAGCCTGTTCAACCCCTGTTTAATGAGTTGTACTCCAGTACCTGTAATAGAATTATAACACACAAAAAAGTCATAATTACGGCTCATTGAGTGGGGCTAAAAATGGGAAGTGGGAAACAGACTTGTGTGTAATTTCAGGTTTTCAGAAATTGGTGCTCTGTGGATGTTGAAGTAATCGGTACTTACTGTTTGGAAGTTAAAACTGTTAGTGGCCATTGCAAGATCAATACCTTCCTAGACAGAAACGCAAAATCTAATAGCGTATTTAAATATTTGAAAATAGTTAGATGAATGTATTTCTAATTTTAGCTGTCTTAAGCTGTTCTTAGACACTGTGTTTTACAAATATTTTCAAAAGTGAATTAAATAACAACAAAGTTTTACCAATCCTAAGTAAATACCTGCTCATGAATGTGTATATACTTGAGTACACATATGTCTGGGTCTTTATTAAAATATTACTTATTTAAAAATAAAAAGTGTTCAGTTTATCTTGTGATAAAATTGTGAGATCAGGAGAAGAAATGTGTGTCCAGAGTCATGGATGAAGGTCACTGCTAACCAGGAACAGCCTGTTTTCCTTCATTCTGCTCTCAGACAGCTGGACTGTACAGCTACATCTTCTCGTTAGTAAATAACACTGGAAAAGCTAAAAATTGGTATTTATTTAGCTGTTGTAAAATAATACTGTCACAGTGAATTTGTTTTTTATTTTGGAGACAAGAAATCATTGGAGTGAAATCTCTAGCTGTTGAAAACTTCCACTGTGCTTGCTACAAGCTCTTTTGGTATTGTACACCACGGTAGTCTTGGATCAGATATTTTTATTTTTAAAAACCTATAAAGCTGCTATTTTTAGGTCAAAAATGTCAAATCACCTTTTGACTGAAGAGATGTTAAAATAAAACTCAGTAACTTTTAGAGAATATGTTGATAACCAAGCAGTGCTGGGTGAAGTGTTCGGTCACGCCTCTGTCCATCGCTTCCTACGTACCTGAGAAGATGGACCTTTAGGTTGACTTGGTTTTTTCCTGTCCATTTGCATCTCTATTATTCATCCTCCTGTCTTGCTTTTTTTCTTCCAGAAATAAAATCTTAGTTCAGCCCAATAGTGACCCATATGTAAGCTGTACACTTATTACTGTCACAATCTCTTCTGGATTTGATTTTTAAACAAACAACAAAAAATCCCAGAATGGGCAATGGATGTGTTGAAATTGTGGTCAGCTTTTTAAAAATTAATATTATTATTATGTCACTGTGAAATCATTAGCCACTTATAGAATATTGCAATAGCACTGTGAAATCATCAGCCATTTATAGAAAATGATTACTTGCGGCATGGCAAATGTTTCAAAACATTTGTGTGCAGGTGAGGGATGCGGACAAACATCTCATTGCACATTGTGTGTGCTGGCCCCTCTCCTAGCACCGCGTGTCTCGTTCCCTGTCTCCACGTTTATTACTGCTTTGGCTCAATTGTCCAGAGGGTTTCGTGGATTCTGATGTACACTGGTGGGTTTTTCATGTGGATTCAAAAGCGAATAGTTGCAGTCCGTGTCGCTGGCAGTTGTGTCCTGGAGAGGAGCAGGTTCTGTGCGTTGGGTTTTGGGCAGCTGATGCTAAACGCTGGCAGGAAGGGAATCAAACCACGCTCAGGTGTCTCGTGCGAGCAGGGCTTTCCCTTCTCTCTGCGGTGCCGCGTGGTTGCTGATCCCTGCTCCTTGCTTTCCTTCGCTGCCAGGCTTCCCCCGCTCCTCGGAGCCCTCGGTGCCGCTCCCGGGTGCGCCTGCCCGCTGTGCCCTGGGCCCGTCCGTGTGTCCGTGTGTCCCTCTGCTGCCTTCCCTGCCCGCCCTGCCCTCGGGCTCCTCGCTGCCTCTGCGCTCCCGCTACCTGCGGGCAATGCCGCCTCCCGCTCTGCCTGCTCACTCGCTTTTTTATTTTTTTTCCCCCCCTTCTTTTTCATTTTTCCTGGGTTTTTTTCCCTTTCTGTTTCCCGGCCCCACGGCATGACTCGCACTGATTTCTGCTGAGGAGTCTGCCTGATGATGATGATGATGATTTCATTGTGCATCTGATTTGCAATCTATTGCAGAAGTGCCTGTAATGCTGACTGCTGTTATTTAGTGTTAGGATTTTAAAATATTAAAAGTCCATACAGCGCAAGTTAAATCAAGATGGCTTGTGTAAATTGCATCATTTTGTGAGTGTGAAGGTTTGGCACAATACAGTATCTTTGGGCAAGGTGTGAAATCCGGTGATCTGGATTAAATTTGGAGTTTCTGAGATTTCTGAACGAGAAGCTGGTAAAATGGCATGCATTTTCTTAACAGGAACAGCTTCTCTTAAATTTGCTCTCTATCTGTTGAGCTGTCAGCCACTCCGTCACGGAAGGCTTAAAGCTATATTCATGAAAACAAGAGTTTTCTGGATTTCAAAGAAAATGCTATTTTTGTTAAAAGTAGCAATCAGACCAAAAGGTTAGACTATCATCAAAGTGTCTGTGAAAATATGCTTAAGACCCTGTTCTGTTCTTGGCTGTTGGAAGAGACGATGACTTGTAAATTGCCTTTCATAAAAGTGAGTTTGATTTAAGGTATTAATAAAATCTAAATTTGTGCATTCTGGCTGTGGGGACTGAAGATTTTAATTTAGTGAAATGCCAGAACAATTTTTTTGTGCTCAGTTTGATGAGTGTTGTGTGAGAATTCCATCTTACTAAATTAGGGCACACATATATATTACAGTGTTTACAAACTGTTATGATTACAACCTGTTAAATTTCATATTTAATATTCAGTCATCTTTGAGCAAAAAAGTCACCTCATTTTTGTCTCAGCACTGTTGAATTCTTGTGTTAAAATAGATTAAATTGCAAATGTTAATCTAAGTAACTGTGGAAAGTTGTGACCTGGATTTGAAATAGCCATGAGACTATCAGAGCAGCAGTAAATCTTCCAGAACATGTAAGGCTGGCACATGGCAGGGACATGTCTGATGTGAGAATTACAGTGTGGGTGCAGGAATAGCCTGAAAAGCAAATCGTATGCCAATATAATTTTATTCTAAAATAAAAAAAAAAGAAGAAGTTATCGCTTTAATATAAAGCTGTGTTTTTAAAGGTAGCGCACAGCGACTTAAAAACTTACTTTAAAACGGCAATCTAAAATTCAAGCTGTATCTAAGAAAGACTATTTGTGGCACTGAAGTACCTGGTTCTTAATCCTCATGTGCTTCCTGTGGCAACAGTGATTCTGATCTTTGAAATATGAATGGGAATTTTGGGTGCAGACTTCAGCCTGAAGAAACCATCAATTTGAAGAGAAGTAGATACTACATGTACTTCCCTTTTGGTTTAAGTTTTTTTCCTACTGTCCTTTAATGACTGCTTTTCTCTCAGCTAAGCCTGGCTTCAGCCCTGGTTCTGGGTACTTTTAAAGCCTGATATCATCAAAAGACCCTGAGTGTTAGTTGTCAAGCACTGGTATTGCTGGAATCTTTTATTATCTTATTGCTTTGATTTTCTTCATCTCTCTTAAAACACGTCAAATAAGAATGTGGGCGATGTCAGAAGAATATGATAATGGTAATTTTTTAAGCAATGTTTTGACTTAAAAATAATGTTAAAACAATCACATTCAATCTTAATGTTAATCATGGGACCTTAATTGATAATTAAACCTAGTGTATTAAATAATTTCTACATATATATATTTGATGAAGTCTGCTGTTCTTTTCTATAAATAAATATTTTTTATACAAATTTATTCTTTCATGAAGGAAAGAAATGAGCTTGCAGATACTGGCCCACGTGTCCACACAACAAAATTATCTTGGGGTGCTATAAAAAGGTAACCAAAGTGTTATCATATCTATTATTGCAATGTTGACTATTGATTCTTTTCAGTTTCTAAAAAATACTAGGCTAGTAGGGCTTGTGCAGTGAGAGCCTGAAATACTTTACCTCTCTGTGTTTTTTTTAAAAGCTAGGATATGACTCTGTTCATTTTCTTCACTCCAGAGAAGGGTGATTGGCAGGCCCTGGCATTCAGCTGTCCACAGCTGAACTGCAGGGCTTGAGCTGCCTTGGCAGGGCTGCAAGGAAAAGTTTGTGCCGCTTTTGCCAACTGTGTTCTTGGCTCAAGCTGATGTTACACGTCTCCCGACTCCAAAGCACGCTCGTTTGCCAAATTCTACCTAAAAATGTATGCTGGAATTCCTAATTAAATAAACCCCCCGATACTTATTATACTCCTTAGAAAGGCAGGCATTCTTTCACAGTAGATGCTGCTTTGGCAGAAATAAAAATAAAAATTTAAAAAGCCCAAGGTGGATTAGAAAGTTATAACTGCTATTAGGAGAGAAATTGCCTCTTGCAAACAGATTAGTAGCTTTGGTTTCTTTTAAGTATTGAAATTGTGTGACTTTACCAGGTTCTTACCTGAAATTCTTTGCATATATACATTTTTTTGTTTATTTTTCAAGTATTTTGAAAATTGTTGCACTACAAAGGATAATAGCAGTCCGTATATAATTTCCTTGGGTTTTCCAGCTAGATAGAATTTTAGCTACCTTATTGTTGCTATAAGCTAAAGTTACCAGTTGAACGATAAAGGTGTAATTTATGCCAAACCAGTCTGCAAGCTTTTTCAGAAGACTGATAGCAACTGCTTTTATACATATTGCTATGTAAAATGCTTATTAATGTTAGCAGATGTTGCACTTTAATCCCCCAGAATGATTGTTTGGTAGCAGCAGGAGATTTATTAAGCTTGAGCTGTGTGAAATTGTGTGTGCATAAGCTGCTATTTAGATTGTAAAAATGCCATTGAAAACTGTAAAAAAGTTCTAACTGTAATTGGCAGAGAGGTATTAGCTGTTTTAAAAGAAGTATATGTGTACCACTGGCCCTTTTGCTATAACCTCTTTATCGTTTATCTTCTTGTATTAATGTCACTGAATTATTAATTCATGAGCAGGGTTGGATAGGGTGAAGGCACTATTTAAATGTGTGGCACATGTATCCTTATCGCTGGAGACATGAAAAGAGTCATTTTGTGTTATCTATAAAATGGAAAGGACATTTAAAAATTTCATTTACGGTAATCCACTTCACTTCCCAGTAAAACACCTAGATTATTGCTGCTATAATATAATGTTCTTATTAAAATTTTGTAATCTTTCCACTCTCTCACTTATAAATACTGTTGATAGACAAATGTAGACTAATTTTTTTTTTCTTTAGTTGCACATACAGTTCATGAACTGCAGCAGAATGTATTAAGAGCAGGATTTTAATAAAAAAATCTCTTTAATTTCTAGTAAAAGAATAAAACAAAATAATAAAACAAAATAAAAGCCAATATGTATTTATAATCATGAAAGGCTAAATAAATTATCATCTGAAATTGTAATGTAACCTAATTAAAGAAAAATAGGATATTTTCCAAAGTAACAGTGTCATTGTCACATTGAGCCATCAAGAGCTATATCATTTAAAAGAAATTGTAAATGTGTGGTTTTGGTCTGCTTGATGAAAGCACAGAATATCAGAGGTCACATTGCTGCTAAAAAATGTGTTAAAAATGTACCTTAAATTTCATCTATGCTGTATGGATGATTAAAAAAAATAAAATATACAGGAAATATAATGTTTTCAGTCACTCCAATGGAAAGAGTTCATTCTCTTGAATACTTTAAAAAGTGTTCATTCTTTTTAAAAATTCTTTGCATGAAAGCAGTTTCAGGATACTTTGTCCTCAAGTGCTCGCAGTGGCTGGCCTGGCAGTGCTGGAGATAACTCATATTCCATTTTGTTTAATATTTAAAAGATATCACTTCACACTTCCCTTTTCACCATGCATGGCAGAGACCTTTACTGTTTCCACAATACATGGGGAGTTTTCCTTTTTTTCTCTTCAGAAATTTCTCTGCAGGAGAAAATGTTATGTAGGCTGCAAGGGAGAAAAGTTTTAAACAGTGGTACATGCAAGGAGAAGGAGCCTTCCTGCTGAATTATAATTTAGACTTGTTCTTGCTTATAACTTCTCCAAATGTAATCATTATAGTTTCCTGACTTAGACTTTCTACAAAAGGAATAAAAAAATAACTGAAATAATTTCTATTTTTCTATTATAGTTTGAATAAATAAGAAAGCCCAGTTTTTCCCCAACTGAAAGAATGTTGCAGCTCTGATGAATGACTGGTACTTATTCAGCTGTCTTGCATAGTTAAGAATAGTCACCTGAATGTTCATTGCTTATTAAATTGTACAAGAAAATGCTCTTAACTACAGCACTATTGCACTGTTATACACCTCGGCAACTTTTATGTCCTTGCAGAGCTCATCATCCAGTAAGAGCATTGAGTCCTTTGTTTCATTGCAGAATCAGGCCCTTTCTGAATAGATCCTGTAGCTCTATTTGCCAAGTTTATTGCATGCATTTCTCACATCCTCGATGATGTGCAAGCAGTAGGTGTGTAATTCCGTCCTATGTTTGTGTGTAGGTGCAGGGAAGAGAGGGGAGTGTGCAGTGCTGTCATGCAGGGCTTCTCACCCCGGAGTTCTTGTCTTGAATGTGTGTGTGAGAAAAGCCAGTTATAAGGGGAGAAAACCAAGGAGTCTGTTGATTTTTATTTCATGATTTTAGGGTTTTCAGCCTACTAAGTGCTACTGGTATGTAAAAGTAGTGACCATGAAAGATGTGTCTTCTGGCACTGCCTGCTTTTTTTATGAAAGTCCACACAGATGTCCTCCAAAGGCTTACATAAATCCAGTGGAATTTCTACCTGTAAGTCATACCTGCCTGGAAAACCTCTTTTATGCTTAGAAATCAGTTAAAGGCTTCTTCCATTCTTCTGTTGTCAAAATTAAGAATTTTGTTGTGGCGCATGGCCAAGTATGGGATGGTAGCACACAGCACTTCTCAGGTTTCTATGCAAGATGTGAGCCACTACCTTTTAATAACTAAATGGTTTGGAAATGCTTTGGAAAATGCAGGTTTATGGAAGTACTCCTGGAAGTTTGTTTGATGGTGGTGATTTTTTTGTGGAACTGAAATGTGGTCTTCTAAATGTCCTGACTATCAGGATGCCGGACAGAAAACACTACTCACTGATCATGGTAATATTAATAGTGCTTCAGAGAAAAGAAACAAAGCTAGGAATAATGTAAGGGATTATTTGAAAGAAGAAAAAGAAAAATGCTTAGGTACAGCATATTTTAAAACAAGGTTAAAAGCGTGCATTATTGAAATGGTCTTTCATAAAATGCATTGTTGTGATGCTATGATAAATTCTAATACTTCCATAATACTATGATGGAACAAGAAATACTTAAAATTTCCTTTCTCCTGCTCTCTATATATAGTCACAGTTTTTTCACATTTCTTTGCAAGCTCATCTGATGTATTCTATCCTAAATTATCTCATTGCTCCCAAGAAAACCCTTTTGGTAATATTGATAACCTAATATATGACAGATTTTGGTCATTATTATTTCATTTAGTGGTCATATGTATAGACCCAAGAGGGAATCTGAATATTGATTTCACTGAATGGCTAGTAACAATGATTTATGAGTCACAGATTCAGTGCAGTAAGCCAAACACAGCAGAGATTACATCTTAGGTGCCACCATTGATTTTGATTCATATTTCACTGCACAATGATTAGGCCATGGTATCACATATTTTAATGTTAGAACAATATTCCTCTCTAAGCAAAGATCTGTCCAAACTACACTCAGTGCACGGTGACTATATCTATATGCCCACTGCTTCTGACTTTTTAAAATGGTAAATCTTTTTCAGTTGCTTATAAAGAGTTGGTATCTCTCTGATAACAAAGGATTTTGATAGAATTGTTTTAAATAATCAAAAGTGATTTTGCTGCACACTCAAGCTTGTTCCTGAAACTGGAACAATATAATTTATATTGAATACAGACCACTTAATATGATCATAAGTACAACTGATAGAAAATGGATGCTTTAAAGTGGATGTTAAACCAGCAGCTTCATTAATCTTTTTGATAATATTCCTTGGCACGTGCCCAGAAAAGAAGTTTTCAGTGCAGGAGTTTCCAGGGAATTGGTGCTACCAAACTGAGGTTTGTGCTTGAATATCAAATGCCGAGGCTGCAGCACAGACATACCCTGGGAGGTCCAGGATGTTGGGGCTATACAGCCCCCACTAACCTGGTTGTTGCATGGACAAAAGTGCTGTACATGCATGATAAAAATGTGTTCTTGTCTGCTCTTGCCTGTAACTTGATTTTATTTTGGGAGTTAGTAACGCGTGGGTGTTTTGCTGGCTCTGTGCTGGTCTGTGGAGTTGTCTTACTTCAGTGTCAGCTGTGAAAGACAGAATCATAGTACAGTTTGGGTTGGAAGGGACCTGAAATTATCATCTAGTTCCAACCCCCCTTCCATGGCTAGGGACACCTACTGCCAGACCAGGTTGCCCAAAGCACCATCCAACCTGGTCTTAAAACACTTCTGTGGATGTGGCATTGGCAACCCTGTCCCAGCACCTCACCGCTCTCACAGTGACGAGAAGCTTCCAAACATCCACTCTAGATTTACCCTCTTTCAGCTTAAAGCCATTCCTCCTTGTCCTATCACTGCAGGGCCTTGTAAAAAGTCCCTTTCTAGCTCTCGTGTGTCCCTTTAGGTACTAGAGAGCTGCAATGAGGTCTCCCCAGAGCCTTCTCCAGGCTCTGCAGCCCCAGCTCTCTCAGCCTGTCTGCATGGGTAAGGTGCTCCAGCCCTCCGATCATCTTTGTGCCCTCTTCTGGACCCCCTCCAAAAGGTCCACATAATCCATATCTTGGGGGCCCCAGAGCTGGATTCAGTACTCAGTATCAGAGCTCATCTCCCTGCCTAAGCCCAGGGCCCAGGGGCCATGGAGCAGATCAGGTGTGCTGAAATCCTCGCAGTCAATTAGAGAAACACCATGTCGCTTCACAGGTACTGACATGCCTGACCACAGTCCCAGGACTTAGCTCTGTTTGTTTTGTTTTTCAGTCTACTTCCACTTCAAACAAGTTCTCAGCTGTGAAAAACAGTGAAGGGGAAGGGAAAAAAAAAAAGATCAGCTAAGTGGCATAACAGCTTTGAGAAATACGGGCCTCTGCAAAGCCTTGTCAAGGCTGTCAACAAATAGTTTCCTGTCTTACAAGACTGCTGTGTCTTTGGTTGATGTTAGTCTAGTGATTTTTTTTTTCCAAGGGAAAGAAATGAGCTCTTTAATATAAATAGATTATTTTGAGGATTTCTCTTCTCTGAGAAGTTTGAAAAGCCTTTGAATTTTCTTCAGCTGTTACAATTGCTTCTTTAGGTTTGTCATATGGTTCTCAGTGTTTTTGTGAAGATATTCATTATTTTCTTGTTTATTTTTGATGTTCATAAAATCTGGCCTACATAGGTTTGAAAATGAGAGCTATTTGTTTTGCAGTTTAATGAAGAGAATGGCAAACAGCCTCAGACTGTGCCTCGGGTGTCCACAGTGATCAGCATATTTAACATGCTCAGCATGACACTAAGATATTACAGCAGATAACGGTTGTAATTGACTTCCAGCATCCCTTTCCCTCCCCCCTTCTTTGGATGGTGGGGATTTATCTTTGAGTCCCCTGGAAGCTGTAGTGACACAGAGGGCAGAAGTGGTAGAAAGGTTTTACCTGCACTCCTTGTGTCGAGGTGGTCTCAATGTGGTGTCAGTTCGGGTGAAATACAGAGAATTTGCAATGAGGATTGAGTGACACGCCCCGTCCACCCCCACCCCCCCTTGATTCTGAGCATTTCTCAAAAGTAAAAAGAGAAATTCAGACTTGGCAACAGGAGAATGCCTGGAGCCAAAAAAAGCCATTCTTATTAGCGCTAGCAAAGGTTTACTTTTCTGGCTTATTGAATGAAAACTCCCTTGAGTGTCCAGGCTTTATCCTGTG
The DNA here is from genome assembly GCA_013396995.1 of Dicaeum eximium. Classification (NCBI taxonomy): domain Eukaryota; kingdom Metazoa; phylum Chordata; class Aves; order Passeriformes; family Dicaeidae; genus Dicaeum; species Dicaeum eximium. Next base: position 637,465 of record VWZP01005025.1, read on the forward strand.
TTAACAAGGGGCAAAGCTGGCTTGTTGGGAGTGGACTGCTGTGTAATGTGTCTGTAAAACACAAGAGTGAGGCCAAGCTGAATTAGAGCACTGATAAGAAAGGAAAATCTTTGTCTGTTCTTCTCAAATCCTATTTATTTTCTCTGTGAATGATTGTGGTAGACCACTGAGGTGCTGGGGACTGATGGACTAAATTGTGATGTTCTGCTGTTAAAATAGTGTCAGTGTGCTGTTTAGTGTCATGTCTTGCATAGGTAGATTGGATATTTTGAATGATCCATTACACTGAAGAGCTGGGAACTCAGGCTGCAGTGGGGTGGGTGTTTCTGGGGTCTTTGTCGATTTTAGGATATGCATTTATTGCTCACTGTTTCAGGCATGAGTATGTAATGTCAGAGCACAATGCAGCTGAATGTATTGAAGTAATTCTTTTGTAGCAAGATTGGATGACCTTGGTCAAGTCTTGTTCTTACTGTATTATTCCCTTCCCTCATACTGTATTCTTTCCATGTAACTTGGGAAGAAATGTTTTGGGTTAGAAATCCAATGTTCAAGGTGACAATTAATAGGGACTGTTGAATACAGAAGTGTAGATAAGAGTCCCTGCTACCTTTTGAGCATTAAATTGCTTTAATGGAAAGGAAGTGTTTGTTAGCCATTTTAGATGGATCAGAGTTAGCCTTTCCTTTCACCTTGCAATATGCAGCTGGTTTCATTGGAGCAGATCAGGCATTGGTTGTTTATCATAGGTAGTAGAAGGAGGCTAACTAGATCAGCAGTCTTGATTGTTGTCAGGGGTTTTTTTTTGTAAGGTCTCATAGCTAAAACTCATAACCAGATTTTCTACAATCTGGTACTGTAGCACAAATGTGGCATTATTAATGTAAATCAATTTTTGAATTAGCATATTGAAAACTTAGGAATAACTCATGTTGAACGCATCTGAAGATATGTTTGATGTTGAAAACTAGAGCTGGATCTCATTGCAGATATGTAGAAAATGGATCATAAACACTATTAGTCTCATTTGAGTATTTTACTAGTGCAGCTTAGGCAGTTTTACTAATCACTCTTCACTAATTAAATTCTTGTGTTACAGATTATAGTAAGTTTAACGTTTTGGTTTTTTAAAATTGGGAAAGCCTCATGATGGGAAAGCACATGGAGACATGATTTCTCAGGAGACTAAATAGTCTATTATATTGTATGAATATATATCTACTCACCCTTGCCTTCTCTCCCCCCTCTTTCCTCTGCAGAGTGGCTCATATATATTACAGAATTACTCAGTTTCATAAACTGGGTTATGAAAGGCAGTGGGGGTGCTGCATGTGTGGCAAGGTAGGTCACACAGGATTTATAAGGAGTACTGCCTGGTCCTGCTAGTTCCTTGGCATGTATGAGCTGTGCAGCTATGCCTGATGTTCCTTACCTCTACGTGCCTCATCATCTGTGCTAGTACAAATTTTATTTCTGTAATAGGGATGTTAAAGCTTCACTGAGGTTGCAAGTGCTCTGCAGTGTTTCTAAAATGATTTGGAAAATTAAACACTATAAAATAACTCAGCATTAGTGTGAATGACTTTTAGCTAAAGAAAAACAGCCTTGCTTAGCTGGGAAGATCTCTGTGTTCTTTGTCTTAATTGCCTGAAAAGCTGGATAGAACAGGAGGGAAAAGGCAGCTTTTGAGCATGCTGTGTCAGTTGTCCGGAAGCTCTTAAAAGACCCTTTTTTGGCTTTTGAAAATAAAACCTTGGGAAGGTTAAACAGAGTCGAGTTGGGACGCGGCAGTCCTTTGGAGGTCTTTCTCTTCAAAGATAAAAGTATTTCAAGGAGCATGCTTGGAGCAGCTTTCTCTTATCTCTGGGGTGCTCTTGAGCAATGTTGTGGGGAGAGGGATGGCCAGCAGTGGCACGTGTTCCGTCCGTAGGAAGTTTCAGAAGCACAGAAGAACAAAGAAGCGAGGCGGGGGCACGGAGATATTCAGGACTTGGAGCACAGCTTATGAATACAGTATGAAGAGTATATGCCCAGTACCTTTGCAGTGTTACAGGTTTGAACATTAACATTTCTATTCCTGATCTAGCCTTCTTTGAGAGTGCATTTGAGAAGAATCTTAACAACGTGAACCACTCTACTTACAGCAGGGGGTTGTTTTTTGGTTTTGTTTTTGTTTTTTTTTTCCTGTGGGAGATTGCAGTATGGCCCAGAGGTAGAGATTTAAGTTACAACTGAAATTTTCTGGGCAGCTTTTATTGCGCTCCGAAATTCAAGCAAGATTTTGCTCTAGGGAGTTTCTCTCCGCCCCACCCACAGGCTGAAGCAGCCAGCGATGCAGAGAAAAGGTTTATTAAGGTCTGAGGGGAAATAACTTATTTGCGCAGGACAGCCACTCGCTGTGGTCTCCTTTTTCTGTTTACCAAGAAGTAACTCAATACATCTTTTCCTGCTTCTACTCATTTGGTTTGGGATTTGTTGTTGTTGTGAGATGCCACCGACAGTCTCTGTATCACTGATAGATGGATGGTCAGAAGGATGTGGCTGACAGCAGAGTCTTTAGTCCGAGTGCTCTCTGGCTCCAGCTCATGTCTGGATGCCTTTCTCAGGTTTAGCTTTTGTTATGCTGATGAATGGTTGGAACTGCAGGTTCTTTTACTTGGAGCCACACAGAGATTCTCTAATGCAGAGGCTCCATTAAAATTTGTTTGCTGTGAAGATGTTAACTTATTCAAAAGAAAAGAAGCAAACCCAAACCCTATTGCCTCAGTTTTCAAACACAGTTTCATTTATTCTTGGGTTTTTAGATAAACATGTGTTACCGATAATCTGGTAGGGGCTGGTGAGTTTATTTTGAATTCTTTTTGCAGCAGCACACTGAGTTAAATTCTATGTCTGTAGGCTACAGCAATCTAAAGAGAACAATATATTGCACAAAGCACTTAAAATTGTCCTTTAAAGTGCTCGCAATTTCTTCTTAATTGAATAGTTTGTGCTGGTTTTGGTATTACAAAGACATCAATATCTTTTCAGAAACTGTAGGTCCTTATAAAAGTAGCTAAGTCAGTTTAGAAGGTCAAGAACTCTTACTCAACAGAAAAAAAAAAAAACAACCAAGTGTTTGGCATACATTTTGCAACTATTTCCTCGGGAGATGCTGGGTCTTACCACAAGTGATGCTTTGATTATTGGTTTTATTTTTGACATAACTCTTTCCTCCCCCCTCAAATTTAAAAAGGCCCACAAGAAAGTGATGACTTTGAGGATGATAAAGCACAGGGATGTCACTATCCAGTTCAAGTTGAAGAAAGGTATCTCAAAACCTAAGAGTGCAGTGAAATGTTATAGAAATGATGATAAAACTTTGAGTCTCAGGAAGTCCAAATCTTCTGGACATATTGGGAGCAATCAGAAGGCTGATTTAATTTCACTTTTAGCCATTATTATTCATCATCTATTCTCTTGGATTATTCTGATTGCTTACTGAAATTATGCTGATTAGTCTGCAGTGTGTGTGAAATAGTTTTATGATTTTTCCTTTGGGTGCTACAGGTGAAAATTAAATCCAAACTCTTCCCAAGTTTCTAGCTGAACTATCTCCAGGGCTTTTGTTTTGGAGATCATGGTGGCAATTTTTTCTTAGTTAACTCAGCAGGAGCTCCTTTGTAATTTTAATTTCTGCTGAATGCAGTGCATCCTTTGTGGACTTTTAGATTTTTTTTTTCTCAGAGTCTCAGCCCAGTGTAAAAGATCTAGAGCTGGAATGTGACTGTGTCTGCATAACCACTTTGGGGTCCTCCTGTGTCACCATCTAAATTCAGGTCACACCTTGTACCTCAGGGCACATGGGTGTGTGCTCTGCCTGTCCTGCACTCAGTTTGCTGTTGCCTGCTTCTTGTTGGAATATGTGTGAGAAAAAAAAGTACTCGAGCACCTGTCTCTAGTTGGAAATTGGAAAAAGGGTTCATTTTTATGCGTCAATAAGCCTAAAATCCTATGGTCTCAGATGTCAGTTTTATTTCATTTCCCTATGTGAGGTATCACTAGCACACTTGTGTTGTGAGAGGGATGCCTCCAGTTCTCTTAAAGAGGAGCCAAATACAGAAACCTGCTTGGCTATTTAATAATCTTCATAGATACAGTGCCTTCATTGACAGCCAGAGAAATTGTTCCATAATGTTTTCTGTTAATTCACATCTTTCTCTCCTTGTGGGAAAAAATAAGTGTCAGTTTTGTTGCTGTTTGTGTGCTCAGGGAACAAACCTTATAACTGATTATGATTAACTAATACACACTTTCTACTTCTAAAAATTATCAACATTTCATAGAATTTCTGTATCTGGCATTTTGTGCTCTTCATCCTTTCCGATTCTCCTTGCCAAAAGGGTAAATGTATTTTTAAAGCCCTTAACATGCTCTAGCACTCATAAGAATCATAAGTGGCCCTTGGATCCTGCCACTTAAATTTTTACACAGTCATTGTTACATGGTTTTAAAGTAGCATTAATTTCAGATATCTCAGCAATACATCCACACAGTCCTGAGAAGACCAAGCCAGTGTGACACTGGGCTCAGCCCTTTGCGTCCATGATTGCTGCAGTGTTCAGTGTTCTCCAGAGTTGTTTCACATATCTGTAATATGTAGAGCCAGCTTTCTACTTTAAAATAATCTGTTCTTCTATGGATGTTAATTTTTCTCTAGCTTCCCAAACTCTAATAGTCAGGGCTGAAGCATGACCTAGCTTCACACAGTGAGATATGGAAGAGGATGTGTGTAGTTACTCAGCTGGCTGGTGAGAGAATAGAGTCATTAGCAAAAGGGAGCACTCTGCTGTCAAATCTTCTACCACAGCTACTGCACTCTATCACTGTAATTATATTTTTCAAATGCAAATGATAGCTTGAAGAATTCTTCCTTTGGTACATCATTTACAGGAGCAGTTCAGTTCGTATTTCTCAGTAGGAGACAAATCTTGTCTGAGGCTAAGGACAGGAGAAGGTCTCATCCATTGTTTATTCCCTTTTCTCTGAAGATGTTTATTGTGTAGAAATACAGCTAACTGTGCAGTCATATGAAGAGGCTGCCTCACCAAACAGGGTATTTTGTCAGCAAAGCAGCTGTTACTGCCTCTCTCATGCAAGAAGAGCAATCTTTGTGTAGCATGAAGTGAGCACCAGAACCATGGCAGGGAGCAGACCTGCTCCGCCTTCCAGCTGAGAGGAGTTGCTGTGTCGTTCTCAGCCATGTTTCAAATCCCCAAGAAATATGGTAGTGCCCTAGATTTGATTTTACTGTGGTTCTTTGAGGTAGGGAAATGCAGGTTGTGGAGTCAGAAAAGCTTAGCCGACTCATCTATAGGTCCAGCTTCTTATATTCAGTGCAGATGTTCTCCTGTTGGTTTTTTTTTCATGTGTCTTAGTGCAAATACATCAATAACACTCATGCTTTCAACTGTAACACGTATCATTATTTGGCACTGTGCTTAGTGATGATTGACCTTGAGAGATTACATCCCAAAACCCTGCCAAATTCCCAGCTACAGTGCAGGCGTACTCTCATTTTTTACTAAAAATTTCCGTCTTCGTGTGGAGTAAAATTTGGTATTCCAAATTAATGGTGTTCAGGTACTGATAGATTTTTTTTTTCTCTTTTTCTTCCAAATCCTCTGCTACTCCAGGTATGAAGATGAATAATGCAGACCACTGGCTTCGATGATGCTGGGCTTTTATAACTGGATTCATTAAGGAATACAAAGAAAATTCTTACAGGGATCAATAATGGTGTCTTCTGGCTGCAGAATGCAAAGTTTTTGGTTTCTGCTCATTATCGGCTTCCTGCAGTGTACTGAAGGTAAGCTTTAGTCTATTTTTTACTTGGGTTTGCAGATGAGTTAAATGGACTGTACAATTAATTTCTGTTAGATAACTTGATGTTTGAGAATGACAAACTAAATGTAGCATATCCTAGGCTTAATTTATAAGACTCAAATTGTCCCTTTTTAATGAAGAAAAGAAGAAATTTTTTTTTTGGGTTTGATATATCATATGTTGAAATTGAAATGCAATGTTCAGGAAAGTGAACTATTAATAGCCTTGATTGGTAGGTGCCTTATTTTTTTATTCTTCCTGTTTATCTTTCCTTTTCTATTCTCATTGCACAACGACTTAAAGAAATATATGGGTATGTTAAATGTGAAATAAAACAACTAGATGAAATACCTGTTTTACTTTTCTAATTTCGCTCCCTGAAAATGAAATGGCAAACACTTCATTAAGATTAGTGCTATGCAAGTTAAATTTCAGGAAATAAAACTCAAAGTTCATACAGAAATAGCATCTACTTGAAAATATTTTTGCTTTTTTTAGAAAAAGGAAAAATACTTCTCTGCTATCAAGTGTGTTTAAAATAACTGTTAAATTAAAGAGATGAGGAAGGAAAAAGACTTTTTTGAAGAAGTTGCATTATCTATTCATTATCTGTTTTTTTTTCATAAACTATACTTCATCCAGTTAGTCCGTCTCCACAGCTGTTCTTGTGGCCCTTTTAATAAACAGAGGAACACAAATGAATGAAAAGGAAAACATGACTTATGAATTCTTAATTACAAATATTCATATAGAACTTAAGGCTGTTTTCGGGTGTAAGCATTTTGATTGACGAGATTGCTGGTGAAAAGATTGGTTTAGCAATAAAAAAGCATCTCCATGCCATCTCACATCATTCAGTAATTGATGTATAATGTATAGGCTTCCTTGCTGCATCTTTGTCATGATCTCACCATCTTTTAAAGCAGATATGCACCTTACCCTGTCAAAATTCCCTAAATTTTAAGGCCAGATTTTTCAGAAATACTTTTGGAACGCTACCCTGCCTCCCCCTCTCTTTTTTCCTAAATTTGTAAAAGTAAAAAGGAACCATTATATAAATAAAAAGTCCCTAAAAATTAAAATATTTTATGCAGCCTTCCACGCTGGCTGTGTAGTTTCCTAGGTTTTCTTCCTAGCCTTGCAGAGCTCGGGTTGTGCTGACAGACGAGCTTTGCTGAGATGGGCTGTTCATCTGCATGTGTGAACACACACATCTCCCAGGGAGCATCCTCGAGTCTGCACAGCGATTCCGAACTCGGGGAAGCCTCATTTCACTTAAATAGCTTCCACAGCCAGTTTCCCATCCCTCCCCTCCTGCTTAAACATTGCCAGGATGTGTAGAAACCTGGCTTTTCCCAGTGCAGATCTGGGATGGTTTCATCCTTATCTGGGAGCTGCCGTACTCGCTGCTCTCTCGGCGCCTGTCCGGGCTGTGGACTTGGCTGTAATCTTACTTGTACAGGAAAGTAAGTACAAACAGCTGGGAGATAAAATGCTTTCCAGCATTTTGTTCTTTCATAGGTAAGAAAGGTAAATGTAGATTAGGAGATTGGAGTTATAAACTTTATGACTGGATGGTTTGGTAATAACTGGTGCTAATTATAGATGCACTTACATTGCAAAAGTGGTTGCACTAGGTGAAACCTAAGGTGTAGGAAGTTGAGACATCTATTTCTGGCATTTTTTCTGACGTTTTAAAACACTAAGGATTATTATTATCATTATTATTATTATTATTTCAAAACCCTCTACTTAATGCATTTTACGAACATTCAGGTACTTGCAGTTTAATGCTGTGTGATAGCTGAAAACATTTGAAAGCAGAAAGGAAAAGCAGATGAAGAATTTTCTAAACTTTCTTCATAGTTTCTTCGTAGTCTTCTGTAGTTCAGTTACAGTTGCAAACAGCAGGCTGTAAAGCGTGTTTTATCTGCTGAGTTTGGAAAGGAAAACGTCAACTGAGAACTTCCGCAGATTGAATTTTTGCCATTTGCAGAAAGTTAATTTTCATTGTCATCTGTGATATTTCAAGTTTTTGTTCTGTCCCTGTTTTTCTTGCTTTTAGTAGCCAGTAGCAATCTTTTGATGCTTCAGTTGTGAATTTACTTTTTTAAAGTCTATACAAGAGCTGCTTTTTCAGCTAAAAGAAACAGGGAAGGAAATTGGGAGCAGATAACAGAATCATACCAAATTAATTGTAAATTCTTAAAATAAATGAAATACTGTGGCTCTGTATACTGGAAATGAATATTAATATAGAGTTGGCTTCCAGCCACAGAAGAAAAATGAATACTGCATTATTACACTTTCTCACAAAATTACATTGCCTTCTGCTTCAGTAATAAGAGATGCCAAGTATAACATGCTTTAGTAGCACTTCATGCCTGGAAGTATGAACATGAACAAAGGTTAAAATAAGAGCATCTAACTTTTGCTAGAAATAAGAAAATCTTTAATTCTCTTGCTTGGAACGTAGTTTTTTTATAGAAATCTGATGTGTACATGAAGGTTGTTGTAGTTATTGGGGGAGATAAAACCTGGCTGGATTCCCTGCTGTTACATTTTAATGTTTCTGTACAGTTTAATGGAGAGGATGGGGTGGGTGGGGGGGGAATGATCCTGGGTGTGGACAAGTGATTCATTTATTCATATAATGAAACATTTTCCAATCAAGAAAAGGCTTTATTACTCTCATAGCCTTAACTTTACCTCACCAGGGAATTAGCAAGCAGGCACAGTTATTCGAAGGCTGTAATTTTCTTTTTGTGTTGCCTGTCCAAATAGGAATCATCTTCAGATAAGGAGGTCTTGGTTTTGCTTTTTTTTT
>VWZP01005025.1:646188-868313 GCA_013396995.1 Dicaeum eximium
TTTTTCCTGGCTATGCACTCTGGATGGGATTGCTTTTGAAACAGTCTGTTCCTTCAGGTAAAATGCACCTGGAACAGGCAAGTGCTGACAGCTGGACAGGAAAACCACAATGAGTTATTATACACTGCTGGAACATCTGATCAAAAAGTCAACATTGTTGTGTTTGTTCTTACTGCCATCAACAGCAAGCATTGCAGCCCTAAATGAGGAACAGACAAGAGGCTGGTAAAAGGAATGAAAAGCTCAATTAATGAGCTGGAGTATTATTAATCTCATTTCCGAAAGTTATTTTCCTGTCCCCTTTTGTAGCACATTTTATATAGGCACGTCTTTCAAACTATGGTTCTTTTGCAAAAGGCAGACTGAAGGGACTACCTTGGGCAGCAGTTTGGCTTGGCCTTGGGCAGGTGGCCTGGCCTGGGGACTTGGGGCAGAGCAGAGCTCCCTCTGCACTGTGCCAGAGCCCGTGTCTGTCCATGTCCTTGTCTCTTACCTGTGTCTGTCCCACCCCTGTCTGTCCCATGTCCTTGCCTGTCTCATGCCATCAGGAGGGGCTTCCTGCTCAGTCCCATGCACCTTTACTTACGTGTTTCCTACAAACTCTAGCAATTTAATTACTTTTGACCCGACCTCTTTTTTTCCCCCTTATTTTTTTCCCTTCTAATTAGGTGAAATCGTCTAACAAGTTAAAAATTATCTGAGAAAATACAGAAAGCCGGAGAGTGAGATCACACATGTCTTGTTTCCATAGCAAAGCAGAGTAGAAAGCATATTATACGTATTATTGGTTTCTCTTCGAGCAAGTTAAGACAGATACACTAATATGCATATGAAAAAAAGATGTCAGAGCTAAACATTCTGGTGAAGATTGTTTTTTGGACAGAGCAGGTTCGGTATTTTAAGCTTTATCTTGCTTACAAAGTCCACCTTTTTGACTAACTTTTGATGCTGTTTGTTTTTATTCTTTGCTGCTGCTTGAAAAGCACAAGTGCCTTGGAAGCGCTGAAATAATTTTCTTTGCTAACATTCTATTTTATCCAAGACTTAATACAATTTAAATCCATTTTATTATGAATTATTATCTATGCTTTGTCCAAAGGAAGAAGCATCATGCTTTCATTATCTATTTAATTCTGTTTTCCTAAATGGAATTAATGTTATTTAAAGGAATCCAGCTTGTCTTTCCTTCTGAATGTTTGTTTTAATGAGCATTACACTGAAAAGGATATATTCCTGTAAATTCCAGTTACACCAGCCAAAGAGCTGAGTGCTGAATTGGAAGCAATTCTAAGTGCATATTCAATGTTAGTGCATTTACTAAAGAAAATACTAAATACAGATAACGTACTTTGGGCCACTACAAAGAAATTTGCTATTTTAGTGTACTGCTTCAGATCTTCAGCTTCCAGACATGGAGTGTCTAAGGCACATGGCACAGGTACTGAGCAAACTGTAAAAGCACTTTTACAGCTTTCCTACATGCTTACTAGGAGTATTAGTAGGACTTTGTCCAGGGTAAAAATTATAAAAAACCTGTACCATGGCCTTGAGTAGAAATCAACTTAGTGGATTAATTAGTGGATTTAGGTTCTGCAAGGAGTGGAATCCATTATGGAGTCACACCAGAGCAAAGAGGAGCACTGATTTAATTTCTAGCCATGGAATTTATCACAGTGAGGGCTCTGTCAGGCACTCAGTTAGTAGGAACCACTTGGTTTACAGAGGTTGCAAAGCATCCATAAGCACACCCAGTGTGCAAGGCCAGACTGGTATTGCCCACTCTTTGAAGGATCACTCTAATAAGCTTAATGCTATCTTTATATCATGTACACCTGATATGGTTAAAGATTCTTTAGCAGTTTTTTTTTTCCTTAATTGGTTAATGCAGGTTATGCAGAATTTTTCTGAAGAAAGCAACTGCTGCTCTGGGTCCTGTTTTCTGTCCTGAAAGACAGTGCCATTTTTCAGTGGGATTTTCTGGTGCATACTTATCTGGGGTATCTCTCTTTTATTTTCTGAGGGAGGGCTAAAGTATCTTCTAAAAAGAAAATTGATCTAAACAGAAAGACCAAACTTCTTAAAGAAGGATGTCTATTAAGCTTTTCAACTGCATTTCCAAAATATAGAGACTGTCAGACTGCCTGGAAAATCCAGAGATATTTTAACATGCTGGCAGTGAAGAACTTTTTGTATATTCCTAGAGTAGTGAGGTCTGCAGGATTATATGCTGTAACATTACATTTTTGAAACCAAAGCAAAACCATCACTATTTCAAAATGTGGAAGAACCATGTAGAAGGATGCATGAAGAACCATTTTAAATACTGTACATATATTTAACTGAGAACTTGCTAGGAAGTGTTAATGTAGGAGTCTTACAATTTAAGCAAATAAAAGAGTAAAAATGCAAAATTATGATGAGATGAGTAACAATATTACTATTTTGATATGCTGTCTTCTCAGTTACTGAAAAACATTGTCCTTTATGAGGGGAGATCTTGCATATTCTTGGGCTCTGTGTTCAGAAGAAGAAAAAACCCCTGTGATGTGTAAAATGGTAGAAGTGCAGTGTGTTGTGCTGAGGGCAGATGCTGTATTTTTAGAGCTCTCTAAGCTGCTACTGGATTTTACTGACTTTGCCTTGGTGGGTCTCAGAGGGTGAGGTGAGCTGTGCTGGTGACCAGTGCAATGAGAGGGGGTTTATTTAACCTTCAGCTGACCTGCACTGACATTGTTGCCTAAGGGGCTTTTCTTTCGTTCAATGTAAATCTGGGAATGTTTTAGATTAGTTTATTATGATAAAGGGACCTTTGCAGGAATACAGTAGCAGCATTTGGAGATGTCTTTTAAAAAGCAAATAGGCTTTATTAGTATTCTAATAGTAAATATAGGAAAACATATAATTTATTCTTTATTGAGTTGTATTTTAAAAGTCTTTAATTTTTTTTTCATTTCTTTTTTTTTTTTTTTTTTTTTTTTTTTTTTTGAAAATTTGCTTTTTTTTTTTTTTTTTTTTTTTTTTTGTCAAATGGAAGAATGCTGCTTGCCTTAGTAAAAAGGTTTTTTATGTAGTTTTAACATTGTTTTAATATTGTACTTCCAGGCCATAGTGTAAAATGTGAGTATAACTGCCTGAAGCATCTGATATCAATGAATGCTTCAGCACTGGCTCTCTTATTGCATTTAGTGTCCTTATGATCAGATTATAAGAATTATCATAAAATATAATGATTTTAGATTTAATATTTGTTGCCAAGCTCTACAAGCACATAATGGGTTTTATATTTGCAAGTAGATCCTTTGATGCTCATGGTCTACCTCTGTGAGTAAAAGGCACAAAGCAAGTAATAGTCTGTGCTAATTTTATATATATATATATATATATTGCATGGATGGATGTCTTGATAGCAGGAAGCATATGTAGAATGAAGGCACTACAGAAAAACCACTTACACCAATGGCTCTAAAATATGTTTCATGTATGTGCCCACTTCCATGTTTGAGGAAGAGGAGATAAAACTATTCACAGAGAGAAATTCTTGGCTTGTCCATCCATACTCCCATTATAAAGGCACTTAATAGTATAGGAGCTCCTAACAATGGCAAAGACACACTTAAAAATTGTCTGACCTTTTGCAGTGGTTAACTGGTGTCATCTTTATTCATCAATTTTTTTTTTTTCTGTAGAAGAATATTTACACTTGCTCCTTTTGATTTGTTTGTTTATTATGTTTGGGTCGATATTTTAAATGAAACTCAAGAGTACTGGATGCTTTTCCAATCATAATTTTTTTTTTCAGGAATACTAAATAATTTACATTTTTAACACAGGGTGTATTTTGTATGTGTGGCTCTGTAGATGAGCCATACCTGAAATCCACAGACATAGTATGGTAAATTGAATATGCAGTTCTTTTTGATAGTAGGAGCTGAAAAAATCCTTTTGCGTGAGGTGTTCCAAATTTCTGCCATTCCAAAAAGAGTCTCAAACTATTCTGTTGGCTTTCAAAACCCAACTGTGCTAAAACTCTGTGTGTTTCTGTAATCTCTACCTCCTTGCTTTCATTTGAAGTATAAAGAAATGGAGCTGTATGAATGTCAGCTCTGCTTATGGCTCCTCCTTTCAGTCAGGAAGACAATTCATCCATGTCCCAGTGACATTAAGGTAACCCCTGTAAGTGTCCATGAGGCAGTGGCCAAGGAGATTCCCTGCTTGTTCCTTCTGAGCTTGGACCAGTCCAGGTGGTTGGCAATGTTTAATTCTTTTTGTTTTCTCAATTTATCCTAGTATAATAATCCCTGATGTTTTCTCGGTGTAGAAAAGATGTGTGGGGGAGACTAGTTGGGAAGCAAAATGAATTTTTTTTCATCTGTTGCCTGAGCAACCCATACATGTGAGAAACCCAGGGGGACCACATAACTTTCAGTTGTTGGATACAGCACTCGGCGAGTTTTATGAGGGATCCTGGTGATGGAAGGAAAGCTGGCTTTTGTGTTCTCCCCTGTCAGGGATTTTGATATCTCTCTCAGGGGTTAGGTACTTTTGTTCTCTTCCAGCAGAAAGTACAATTAATGCAAGGTGCTGTTGGAGCAATTTTCTTGTTAAATTTGAATTAGGTAATTCATTTAGGAAACCTGAGAGGAAGTTGACACTGGAACCAGATTCGTCTATGTGCTGCACAGTTGGAAAAGCAATGGGAAATGTTTGCCTTTTATAGGCTTCAGTGCTGCTTCATATCGCTTCTGTTTTAACCATCTTTTGAATGAGCTTCACTCAGATTTTCCTGTTTGCCATGTGATTATATCTGCCTTCCACTGTGTTTCTCCCATTGAGCTACCCTGGTTCATTTCGCTTAGACTTGTGAATTTCCTCTAATTGCAAAATGTTACTTTAAGAATTCAGTGGCTATTTATTCTGCAACATTGTAACATCTTCCATTTTAAGTCTTTTGGAAAAGTCTGCTCTAGCTGGGGACTGATCATGCTTTTTAGTGGCTTAAGATAAATATGCTTTTAGTAAACAAAACTGAACAGTTTGTTGCTTACGCTTTTGCATCATTTAATTTGCAACAGATGAAACTGGCATGCGTGAAGAGTGAAGCATGGAAAGTACTAGAGGGCAAACGGGTGGTTTGTGATGTGGATTATTACCCATAAAGATGGATAGGGTCCACAAAACACCACTTCATGTATTAATGAACCAGCTGGAAAAAAAAAAATCTATCAGCATACTATATCATGCATAAACTGCTTGGTTTAGACCTTCAAGTCAAATCCTGCTCAGAAATCTTCTCTATCTTTATGCTAGTCTGAAGATCTATCTATGTATATAGATCTTCCTATATATAAAAAGCATCTGTACATTTTAAAAATTCGCAATACAAAAGGGCTGGAAGCCATCCATATGTAAACTGTCTTGAAGGATTTGTGATACAGTGTTTTGTTCTGCACTGCAAACTGACAGGAAAACGGTCAGAAATACATCTAACCAGCAATCTTTCCTTTACTAGTTACAAAGTAATCTAATAATGGAGCAATCACTTTATGCTTTATGTGTAACAGTATAACAAATATTTTGCTGTAGAAAGTATTTCAGATTTCACACTGAGAAATCAACAGTCCTGACTCAGTCCTGACAACAAGTGCATTTATGACATTTAGTCTTATCTCTTTGATACATTGTTTTCTAGCTCTTGGAATTGTTGCAGATCCATTTTAACTGTATTTCTATGTTGCTTTCTTTTTACAAACGGTACTTCATTTTGAAGTATGAAGAGAGACTTTCTGAATATTTGCTGTTAAAAAATTGTCATCAATGTTATTTGTAACAGACTCAGTGATTCTGATTTTATTTACCGCAGAGCCTCATCTGTTGTGATTCTTTTTATTCCCTTTTTTATACGGCTAAATAAAAATAAAATTTAAAAAATCTATTGACAATAACTGGGAAAAACTAGTAAAGAAAATCTTTGGTCAAGGTATGACTTATTATGGAATAATCAAAATTCATTCTCTTGATCCTCTTTCCATCTGGAGTAAGGGATAAGGTTGTAACAGAAAAAAAAAAGTGCATTTAGAAGCATTCAAGGATGTTAAGCAACAATAAAACTCTGTAACCATTTAAATGACAGTAGCTGACTATTTGAATTAACTTTGTGTTTGGCTTAATTTTGGGGCCTAATTATTCCTAACTTACGTGAGTAGATTGCAATTATACAATACTGCAGGGATTTGTAGCTAAGGCAACTAAAGGAATCATTTTACATAAAGTACTTTTGTTCAACTGATTAGGCAGGTAAAAATGGAATGATAGAAAATGGGAACCCTTGTCTGATAAGGGCCAGTGAATTGTTACCAGTGACACTATGAAGAAATAATACAAGGAAATCTCATTATTGAAGATTTTGAGAATTTTTGCCAACATGTTTGTATCTTGATAGGGTGGTGTTAGTTAACTGTTCACAAGCAATTCTCTGGAGTACTAACAATATCTCTATCAGTAAAAAGACAATGTGTATTTTTGTGGTACCTTGGTTTGGCCTGCATGAGGTGGATATTTCTAGAAGCTTGTTAACTAAAATTTTGTCCTTAGAAGGACTTTTTAACATATATTTATTTATGCCAGCTAAGCATTTAAATGGGCAAAAGATGCTATCTTCATTGTGTGATATTTCATGTTTTAGACATAAAATCATTTTTAGACATACAATATATTTCCAACATCCCACTTATTTAGAATTACTGTTCTGTGAAAATAGTTCTCAATTATGTTACATTCTTAAGATAACCTGGGGGAATTAAAAGTGAAGGCGGTATTGGGATAAAAGCCTCTGGAATCAATTCCTGTTTTAATGCCCACACACATATATACCCTTCACTGGGAATTAATTTTTCAGCAAATTACCTGCACAGTTAGAGCTTAAACCTGGGTAGTTTTATGGATATATAGATAGATAGAGATATGGAGAGATATATTTTAACAGTGCGAACATAGATGCTAAGTTAAAATTTCCTTTTTATTCTTTGAGCATTTATAAAGTCATGCCTCCTAAATTAGATCTGCAGCATAAGTAGGTGTTTCCTTTTGACGATAGTAGACTAACTTCCCTAGATTTTGAATGCTTAATTTTGTTTTCCCTCCATTTTTCAAGCACAACTTTTTTAGTTTCCTCAGCCAAAGTATTGAAGGTTACAGGAGTGCTTATTCTGCTGACAACACAATAGCATGTCTGCAACCTAAACTATTAAGTCTGTTTTTAGAGCTGTCAGCTATGCCGTGTCACTTGAATATACACCTAGACCTTAGTCAGATACTTTAGGAGAAGCACTGCAGTTGTTTTCTGTGTTTGTTGTGTTTAGGAGGTCAGAGCTTGGAGTGCCTCTGGTGAGGTTAATGGAAGGCTTTGATGCTGTTTAAAGGGAGGGAAAAAACCCCACTCATAAAGCATACGGTTAAAATGTGTGACAGCAATTTCTAAATTAGATCACAAATAAATGCTTAAAACAGTAAAATCAGACAATAATAAATGTCCATGCGTCTCTTTTCTCAGTCTTGACAAATTGCTGTTTTTTATGGAAAATTCGTATTTTTGATCGTATGTCTGCTGTTAACATATTAATGTTACATGCTTTCAATTAGTACTGCTGACAAGTCATTTAGGAAAGTCTCTGGAGCATGGGGAGATGTGTACAGCTTCTCTGTGCCTTGTGTTTGCTTTCCAAAGTGAAAGTATGAAGATTTAATTATCAGAAGATGTTTGCAGGAGGCAGTGTGCCTTGGGAAGCCCATCCAGGGCGAGGCTGCAGGTGCCCTGGGCGCAGCGGGGCAGGGGGACGCTCCTGCTGGGGAGTGACATCACACAGGGCACGGGGACACGGCTGGGGTGAGCCTCAGAGGGGACACAGAGCGGCAGGATTCCCATCTAGTGGTGGCAGGAAGTGCTGGCTCCTGCTCTGTCACTCCATCAGCTCCCTTGTGGTCTCTCTGGCACCTCTGTGATGCGGGAGGCAGGACCGGCAGGAGACAGCCTTCCTTTCTCTTTTAGGAAGAACTGTTCCCCCAGCCTCTTCCCTGAACCATGTCACCCAGGCATTTGACAGCTGGGAGAGGTGTAGGTCATGGTGGAGCTGTCAGAGTGCTTCACCCTTAAATAGATGAAAAAGCAGTGAGATCTGTGCATCCACTGAAGCTTGGGAAACTGTTGTGGCAGTTGAATGGGCATTTTCTTTTCAAGATGGAAAACTGGTCTAGAACGTGCCATTCTTTGTTGGAATACAGTACCACATGTACGTGATTAATGTTCCTTTTTGGGACCCTGTCATTTAAAGTCAGACTATCTAGATTTATCTAGTCAGAGTATCTAGATTGATTTGGAGTCAGAGTACTAAACCTTGATTTAGATATGAAGATGGTGAAGGGTATCCCAAATTGTCTGCAAAGGTTTACAAGTGCAAATATGAAGACTGCCTGTGTGTCTTTATAAGGGTGTGGTTGGGTAGATCCAGAATTGCATCTGATTTCTGTCCTGAGGAGGGAAATAAGGTTTTTCCAAAGGGTTCATTTCCCAGATAAACCAGCCCTTTTAAGACTACTTTAGGGATTTTAAGAGTGCATGGACTTTTACTGGAACAGAAATTGCCTCATTATATCTCAGTCCTTCAGACTTTTTTCTTTCACTGCTAGTCAGTACTGAAAGCCTCAGAGGAAGATGCCAAAATACTTAAATGCACAAAGTAGCCTGCTTAGAGTGTACATTTCTTAATTATCCACTGTCATTGAGTACCAGTAGATATTTCTTGACTCATTGCTTAGGATTAAAAAAAAAAAGGTATTTAAGTTTTAATTTTGGGTTTTGGAGTGAATTACTGTGGCCATGAATCTCCTTGTCTTTTGTCAACTTTACTTTTTAAAGACATTATCACAGAGCATATTTCTCCATCTCTCACTTCTCACTGCATTTTCAGATTATTTAAGGAGTATAGTAAATAATACTGCTGCTGTAAATTTTGCCATCCTGTTCTCTCCCTCCACCCTCTCCATCATCCTTTTCTCATGATCAACACCACCTCACAGACCTCAGCTGTGCAGAGGAAATCATTCTGCGTCTCTGCATTGTCTTCCTTAGCCTTAGTTGGTCACCTAATTCAGCAAACTCATCACTTCTCACACAAAAGAAGCTTCCTACTTTTGTTGTACTTGAGAAATTTCTGGTTGTGAGATCATTGGAAAGCATTTTGGAAAAAAACACCTGTGAGTTTAAGATGTGTACAGAACACAAGCATGGAAAAGCATACCAAAGAGTCAAGAGGCAAAATCAGTCATAATATGCCAGTTTGTTTAATTTTATGTATTGGTACATGTCATAGTGCCAGATACTTTTCTTTAATTTTGCAGCACAGCTATAAATTTTGCTATATCTAATTGCAGCAAACTTTTTCTGCTCAGCATTTTTTTTTACTCTTGCTGAGCAAGTAGTGTGTTTACATGAAAAATACTTTTATATATTAATTTGGTTTACAGATGTTTAAGGGCTTATAATTTTCCCTTTAAACTCGAGCTTAATTTTTTATGTTTTTTATTTTAATGGAAAGATTTTATAGCCAACACATGCCCCATGAGGAAAGGAAGAAGTTACAGATGGTCCAGAGTAGAGGGTCTGTTTCATACATAAAAACTTCATGTCAGCATTTCAACAGAGCAGTTTCTTAGGGTATCTCTGTTATCACTGACACTTTCACATTGACAAGCATATGGGATGTAGTGCTGAATGTGTAAATTGAAATGATCACATCTAGCATTTCCCTGTACCAGGTGCCAGCTTGCTGCTGCTGCTCTGCACTTAATGTTGAAGGAGGAGTGCTAGGAATAGTTTCATTTGCTAATTGCCTCTTATCTCCAGCACATAGTCCTTGGGCAAACAGCTTACCCAGGTGTTTTTGAAACACCTCTCTGGACAGTGCAGGACTGCAGGTGGTCCTGTGGTGACAATACAGAGTGCAAAACATGTAAGAAATCTCCATCCATCTGTGCACCAGGGTTTTTTTTTTCTCTCTCTTTTTTTTTAAGTGTTCAGTGAAGAACAGAAGATAAATTTGTGAGAATTTTTTCTCTCCTTATAAAGTTCGTGTGAAAAGCAGAAGACTGCTATTCCACAGCCCAAGAAAAATGTGTGCATGTGTGTGTTACGTTTGAGGGGTTTGTGATAGCAAACCTGATTGTCCTGTTTTGTGATTTCAGTGGAAAGAAAAGAATGTACGTGCCAGTGAGAGTTTTGCAAGGACCTGCAAGTTAAAATAAATAAAACGTGGTGGTTTAAGGAAGAGGTAGAATCTAAATTGCCTTTCAGTACTCCTTTTCCAGGATCCAGTTTAACAGGATTATGTAATTTTACTAATAACACTTTGATCTGTCATTTATACAAAAAGGAAGGCTTTCCAAAGCATTTGCCTTACATGTTCTTTTTGGGCTAGACTTAATCGCTTGCAGAACTGATAATATTTTCTCATTCTTTAAAAATTCACATTAGAGTCTTATGCTTAATAGGACTGTGGTTTGAGTACAGAATGTTAAAAGGAACCATTTAATTCATAATCCAGTAATTCAGACAGCTAAATTATCCCTCTCTTTCCCTGATATTTATTAAAATGAATCCAAAGAAACTTCAGAAATGTTGCTGTCATCCAATTGCCCTTTTAGGTTTCTTTATTGCTGTATAGAACATTCCTTACTATGATTAAGTGCAACATCTGTTTGTTTATGATTTCTCCTTGCATTTTTCCACCCTTCTTATAGGTGTTACAGTTTTCATTCTTAGGCATTCTATACAGGCTAAAATTCATGTGTTTCCTCATGAATCTGAGTGAACTGAGCATCTCAGTTATATATATTTGCCCAAGACAATTTTATTAGTAGTTGCACCTTTACACTTGTTTTATTTCTTGCCTCTAGTTTTTAATATTTACAAGCACTCAGAAGGTGTTACATAGCAACTTTTTAATTAAAGAAAAAACACACCACGCCTAACAAACAAAACCAAGAAAAAGAAACCCCCCCAAAACCAGCTCAAAGGGAAGAAGAACCCCCAGCCTGTAGTCCCAAATGAAATGAGGCTGGGAAATACCTGAGCATGCACTTACTCTATGCAAATCAGGCAGCCTAAAACTCGGGGTGTGGGGTTTTGTGTCCTGGAGATCTCTTCTCTTTGCATGTCTGAACTACTGCCAGTGCATTTCTGTGCAGAGCTCAGTTTGCTGCATGGGCTTGGGTTACGGTGTCCCAGTTTCTCACTGGGTTCAGTCCCAGCAGTTCCCTGCCCTGCTCTGGGATCGGGGTTTTCCTCCTGCAGCCCAGCCTGGATCCCCCAGCCCGGGGCCCTGTGCTGACAGCAGCTGGGGCTTGGCCCCACTCCAGCACCAGCCTGGGCTGTTTCCAAGCCCTGGGAGTGGCTAGGCATTGCTGAGGACATGCAATGCAGCTTTAGGATGGATCAAATTAACTCTGAAACTATTTCCTCAATCTCCCGTCAGTGTTCTCGTTTTTACAAAGCTTCAGTTTTTGTCCTAAGAGCGGTATTCTTAAGAGTGCTGGTAATGCTTGGAGATGGAGGCAGCTGCTGTAGGTGCACTGTGTGGGTTCTTAGGTGTTACTGAAAGTGTGTTAATGGATGCCATTAGGCATTGTACCTGTATTTTAGGTGCCTAAAACATAGTTGTGCGAGTGGTGTTTTCCAGCTCTTGTTTCTGCTGAAATTCATTAACATGAAGGAAATGGGTCAATAACAAAGACCAAAAAGCATCTTTAGCCTAAGAATTTATTCCAGGCCTGTGAAGAACTCATTTACCTTGTTCAAGGGGTCAGTTCTTTCTATGACTCCTAGACCAGGAAAAACAGGTTTTTTCAGAGAATACCTCCAGGCCAGGTAAGGCCCCAGACCTTTTAACTCTGATTTTCATTATAATGGCTTTCCCAGTCCAGGCATGAATAGACATCTGGGAAGCTGATCTGTTCATCCTGAAATAGCCTGAGCAGAAAGTCAGATCAGCCATTTCTCATTTCTTGTCTTTCTGATATTTGTTGTAGCAGTTTCATAAGTTTTACTGTGAGATTTATGAGCTCAGCAGGGATTGATCATGTAGAAACAAACTGAATTCAGAGAAGACTGGACACTTTCACAAAACCACAATTTTTTTACTCCTTTCCAAAACTCACAATACAAAACATGTCTCTAAATTAAGTAAATAATGAAATATTTTACACTGGAAAAAAATTAAGTGATTTTAAGAGTAATATTTATGACAACTTATTTTAAGACCAGTAGTTCTTAAAATTAAGAAAAAATCCTAATAATATTAAGTAAATTCAATTTCTATATCCTTTAATTTAAGTTTACTGCTTGCCTTTAGTACTATGCTGTGTTATGTCTTATATCCAATATAATGATTATTTGAAGGATGATTTGGTTTTTTCAATTTCTGCACTGCAACATGTGTTTCTTTTGGCTTTATACTTCCTTTTTGCTCTTCAGCTTTATATCATTAAGACTATTTTGAAGAATATATAGGAGGAGATAGAGGCTGAGCTACAGAAATGAAAACTTCCATTGTTTTCATCGTACTGGTATTTCCTATGGTCAGTGTGTCTCCTTTGTTCTGTCAACAGACAGAAAAGTATTTAAGCACATTATTGAGTAGGTCAGTTCTGTTTCAAGGTATAGCTGTCACTATTCTCACGTGATTTCTTTTGATTTCATTATTCACATGGGGAGCAGTTGGTGCCACAGGGATGGCACTTTCTGTGCTCAGGTTGTGCTGCTCCCTGCAGAAGAGGCTGGATTCATGCAGAAGGCAATAGATGAGCTGTTTTAAGAAACACAGACTGTATTCTTGCACCTTTTAACGTGGCATGTTTTCTGTTACTGAGTGTGAGTGGATCTGAATCTGAACAAAGGAATTGGTTATTACAACTGTAGCAGAATCACAGATTTTACTGCTTTCACTTAAGTTTCAGCTGGAGGAAACTGCATTTTATTGTGACAAGACTTGCCAACTGGTATGAAACAGTAATGGACAGGCAGTGTAGAGGATAGCCAAAGCACTAAAAAAGAGGCATTAGGCAACATGTAAGCTATGTATATGCTGAATATTTCTAAATATATGAGATTTATAATCTGAAGTTCTACATTACAGTAAATCTTGAATCTCATTTGAATGAAACATGATGCCCTGGTTCAAGAAGTGTGGTGTCCTACTTCATTGCATTTTTTAAAAAGATAAATTTTTACTCCAGAAAGCAGAAGGGGGAAATATAAATTTCCATAGCTGTATTTGATATGACTAGTTTTGGAAACTGTGAAAGGCAGAGATGCCTAATAGGAGAGTTTTGATGGAAGGGAGAGGAAGTTAGCCCTAAGCAAGTGCTGTGAGCAGCCCTGGAGGGACTCCATCTTTAACAAAGGAACAGAGAAATGTAGCTGTGAATAACTCTCTGAAACAAGTTAGCTATGGGTGAAGGAGGAGCTCAAAAACCTGCAAGTATACCAAGACAAAGGCAAGAGCTAGGAAGGGTTTGCTTGGGAAGGAAGCTCTACTTTTTTGCTTTTGTATTTTATTTAATTCTTTTCAGTTTTCTAATCAAGGAAGTGACCCTTTCACACCTCTCAATTTTTAAAAATGTTTACCTACCTAAGCTGTACAGGGCGTGTTCAGGACACGGGACCGACAGCACTGGGATGCATTTCCTGCTCAGTTGCCAGCAGCAGCCTGGCAAGTGGGATTATGAGTGTCAGACCAGAGAAAAATGTTCCCCTGGCTGATGCCTCACAGGCAGCAAGGTGCCCCGTTTGGCAAGAGGCAGATTGCAACAAGGCAAGATGTTCCTGCGGGGTGGGAGGAAGAAAATGCTTCTTGTGCAGGAAAAGCTGCAGCTGCTCAGGCCAAATTATTGCATGCTAGAGACTTCTGTAATGAGTAACCTGCCTTTTCTCACATGGAACCTCAAAATAATGAAAACCAAATATTACAGCTTTTCTAGTCCTTTTTTGGACTAGAATATTTGGAAGGTGTCTGAGGGAGAAAAGCCTTTGTTCACCTACTCCAGCTCTCTCCGCAGCTTGAGTGGGGTTGATGCAAAACAAACAAAAACACTTAGCCATATGAACACAATATACTTTTAAACAAAGACTGAAAACAACTGAATTAGCACTACAGTTAAAATATGTCTGTAGTGTTTTTTACGTTGTTGATGCTCTAAAGGGGTTAGAAATGGTAACATGTATCTGAACCAGGTTGTTAGCTGTGATAATCTCATGAAAGTTCAGAGCCCTCTCAATTCCTCGTTGTCTGCAGGACTTTCATTTTCTTTCTAATTTCCCCTTCAGCTGTTTTTCTATATTTCTGGCTTGTCTATAATTTTAAAAAAAGAAAAAAATTTAAAACTCGTGTCTATTTTCTTTTGCAGTGTTTCCCTTTGGGGCAATTCCTAATCTCCCAGAAGCATCAAAACATTCAAGTTAATGTTGGTTTAGTGGCCAGCCCAGATAAGAGAGCATTCTTTAGTGCATATTCTTGTATCTTTTTTACCCCTTTCACCCAGTAGGATTGTGGATTTCTAGAAAGTTTTGGAGTTTAGGTTACAGATGTGTTCAGCTGCTAGTCTCTGCCTCCCACCAGCCTACCCTATATCCTTGCCAATTCAAATAGCTCTTTCCAGATTTTCTTAATGAAATTCACTTCACCTTACTCAGCCTAAAGTGAGTACTAGAGGGATGTATTAATTTAACATAGAAACTTGATCTGTGAGTTATCTCAGTTCTATCAGCCTGGGTGCTTGTTCGGACTTGGATCCAAGTTGTGGGAGTGAAAATTTGCTGGAAATTTTAACTGCAATCTCTAGGCATAGCTAGCATTATTGAAATATGAAAGAATTAAGTTGTCTCATTACTCTTCACTTTACAGAGATGAGAAGTGTGTCAGCACCTTCCCAAAATGACTAGAAGTCTTTAAGATTGGATTTAATTTTTTTTATTTGAAAATTTAATCTTTTCCCCAGGTGCTTATTAGTTTTTGCCTTCTTTACCTGTCTAAGACTCCTACTGAAATGAATAGGAAGCCATGCTGTGCATCTGGGGACAGTGCATGGCCCTTTGGAAGTGTTTTGCTGTGGGATCTCTGCTGCTGTGGTACAAGTCTTATAATTTGAAATACATATTCTTCATTTTAAACCATAAGAGAAGTGAAAAAAAAAAAAAAGACATGGCTATGAAGTTTTTTTTTCATTTGCATGGAAAATGCGGTTCTTCTGTTAACATTGTTAATGCAGTTAGTAAGGAAAAGACCTGGCAGAAACAAAGATATGTATCAATAAAATTCAAAATAATTGGCATCAAGGTAGTAAAAAAAATAGTCCCTGAGACGTAGCTTATTTTTAAAACTAAGGCTTTGAAGTTTTTTAAAAAGTGTGGTTTTTATTTTGACATAATTATATACATGTTACCAGCATTTCAGTGAAGACGACATTTCCTGAAACAAAACACATCATTTATAAAGGCTGTTGAAAACTCAGCTCTCAAATTATTCTGACTTCAGTGGTATGAGTTACACATATAAGCAGAGCCTTTAACATGAAATGACTGCGGCAGCGGCATCACCTTTCATCTCCTTTGCGTGCCCTGTCTCACACTTACTCCATCGCTTTTAAAGGTCATCCCTGTTAGTGGAAATGGTCTTGTACCCCAGCACGAGCCATAGAAAGGAAAGGCAAAGGAATCTCTATTATGGGGGATTATCAGTGTGTTGCTTTGTCCATATTTCAGTGATGATTAATTAAATTACTCAGTCCTTCAGCTACTGAGTGTAAAAAAAAAATCTGAGATTATACTCATTTGCGATTGAAATAAGCCAGTGTGACCACTTTAAAAGCATGTTACCCTTCTCTCCATCCCTGGGACCTGTTTTCTACTTTAGGTTGCCCCTCCCTACAGAAATGTGGTCTGAACTGTGATCAGTTATGCAGCATGGGTGATCCACTAATCCACTAGCACTGAAAAAAAAAGGCAAGCACACACCACAAAACACCTAGCCTAAACAAGGGAGGAGCAGCAAAGATGAAAGGCAAAGTTTTTTTCACTTTTTTTTTTTTTTTTTTTGTGGTGGTGCTTGTTTATGCCATTTGAAAATATGGCCTTGGTCTTTTCAAACTCCATTTGTAGTTGAAGAATCAAATTTTTTCCAAAGCAACAGGATGTGAGAAGAGAAAAATTGAAGGATAGAACCCATGATATTTTTACTTCCACTTTTGGGAGGGAATGAAAGATTTTTATGACTCTTTTTATTTAAGGAGAAAAATAGAACTCAGGTTGGATTTGATGTTTTAAGTATTCCCTTGCTTACAGTTTTGTGGTATTATCAGTTTTATAGGTGGATTTAGGCACACTGCTACATTTAATTTCCATGGAGTAAAATTGTGCTAATTTCAACATGTGGCAGGCTACTGTGATCTTATTTCTTTTGCTGTTTTACAATTTCTTTTTCTGTTCTACTGCTTGGTTACTTTTACTGTAAACCCACAAAACAGCTGGCATAATGCACAGATTAAAATTACACTTTTACAAGAGTGATGAAGTGTTAAACTACTTTTACTCTGACATTTTGGGTGGCTAGATTTTAATTATTTGAGTAAAGTTGTTAATTCAGCTCAATAAAAGCCATATCCACATGATAGATGTAGATGTCAAAATGCCACAAAGGGTTCCCTGCCTTTGATTAGAGGTGTTACTATGAAGTTAAACCCAGATTACAAGAGCATCTTAAATTCTATTGATTCTGTCATCCTTTTTTCTAATGTGCTGTTCAAAATCAATGTTTAAAAAAAAAAAGAAAAAGGCAAAGAATGGCACTATATTCCCCCCTAGACCTGCTGGTTTCTCTGTAAGTTACCAAGAGACAGTCTCTACATCTTTCAGTCAAGAAAGAACTCAATGAAACAGGGATTTACTCTGACTTGGCTGTCTTGCTTTAAGTTTCATTTTGTTATACATGCTTCACCCATCTTGGGATGTTGTATTGGAGTGTGTGCTTGGGGGATGCAGCTGTCAAGCGTTATTTCACATAAACAGAGCCCCAGCTACATCCTATCAGAGAAACTGTCCAGAAAATCAGATACTGCTTCTTTTGAGGTTGGCTTGACTTTTGCTTACACGAAGCACAAAAGAGCTTACAGAGAGGAAACGCAGTCCTTGGCACATTTTGACTAGTTGCAAATTCATGAATACTCTGTATTCTGTCTTTGTTTAAGGCTTAGTCCTTATGACCCCGAGCGTTCAGTTACTCCCTTCCCTTTCCATTACCTTGCAGCTTCTTTTCTCAGGGAGATAACAATGGTAATTCTCCTATGCAAATTATGCAATTCTTAAAGGCAGTATTCTTCAAAAAAGAATCAGTAGTCTTTTAGGAATAAGAAGAGGTAAAGAAAGAAGAAAAAAAAAGAGTTCTCGGTGTAATGGGAGTAATGCTGCAGAGGACAGGTCACACAAAGTGGTTGCATCTTTTCCTTTTAAGTGTGTCTTGCAGTGTGTTTTGTTTGAACCTTAAGGGTATAACCTTCTTAGCAGTAATAGTTAAAGTTCACAGCTTATAGGATAAACATACCTGTCAACCTTTAGCATTTGAACATGGAGGTGCAGTTGGGAAATGTCTACTGTATTGAGCAGAACATTTTAGTTCTAGCATTGCGATTCTAATCTTAAAACTCTGTATCTTCCACACCAGAATAAAAATTGAAACCAAACTTAAGTCAGTTGACCCAGTCCTGCTTACAAGTAAAACTTCTACCATGAGACTTTTTCCCTAAAACTAAATACTAAAATCATCAGGCTTCATTTATTTAAAAAAAATTCTTTTAGATAGGAATTCTGCAAAAACATTATGTAAATGTTATGTTCTGTGACTTGACATTTATTGCATTTCAAATTTTATGCCTCAGATGGAAGGCTTAAATAGGAATTAAGACAAATTTTTTTTTTTCCCATTTAAGTAGTTGCTGAGAAAAAGGGAATAGTCTGAAAATACCATCTTGTAATCTTGAATTAGAATGAGTTATGCCAAGTAGCTGTGGAGGCCATTTAGTATTTCAGAAACACAGCAGGGGAGCTTTTTTAAAAGACATAATTAAAAACAACGGATGATATAGACTGTTATGGATATTAGGTCCCAGGCTTCCAGAATAATTGTAAGTTTCTCTAAAATACCTCTTGCTGTGGTTGCCTATTGGTGTGATATTTCACTTTGGTCAGTATATTTGAACGTGGGGGATTCAGTAAGTTGCGACTGTGTTGGTCACTTTCGCATTATTCTTGTAAAATATTGTTTGTTTGGGTTTAGATACCTTTTGAGAGAATATTTCAATAACATTTATGAGTTTAGCTGTTTGGATATCCTACCTTAAGTAAGAGACTGAACCTTACCAGGCTATGTGAAGTTACTTCTATTGTTATAAATGACAAAGTTGTTCCACTGAATAAAGGTCAGTATTTTTTTTCACTAGTTGTCAAATTGTACATGAGTTGTTTGCAATCAACTCTGCTGCTTTAGGCGCAGAGAGCTGTGCTTTAAAACAATTCTGCATGGCTACACAGGGACATAACTGAAATTTCATTGTAGTATCAGCAGTTTTAGCAGGGACTGTAGTATTGGACGAAAATTTCTTTGCCACTAGCAGTGAAGATTAATGGGCATCTTTAAACGCATGCATAACATTTTCAACAGTATAAAAATATTCCTGAAAAATGTTAAATGGAGTTTTGATTGGAGCCTTGTTTTCCTTATTGCACTGCTGGTCTGTGATCAGTGTATATTGTCCTCTGAATTCCAGTGCCGTATTCACCGCTGCAGACGTGGGTTAGCGACGCTGCGGCACCGACCAGCGGCACCTTTAAACAGGATATTATCTAATACAGTTTACAGCTTCATTCCCTGTGCCATTAAATAAATAAAGCATTCAGTGTGTGCATCAGTGCCATCAAGCATGAATACCCCGGTGGACTGGGAATTAAATACCAAGTGAGGGTCAGGAGCAACAAAGGCTGAATAACACTGAGCAAATGTATACATATTAGGTAAGGAACAGTGCCCCTGATGCAGAAGAAATTGAATAAGCACCTTGCAACGTCTAGATGGAGCATAAAGACTCCTTTTGTTTGCCTGAGCTGCTATCATTGACCCAAGCAGAATATTCCATTATTGAATGAACTTAACTATAGTTTATTACAGGTAAAAAGAAATCTTGGGATCCCAAATTCTGCTGTGCTGTTATACAACCAGGCCAGATCATTGTTCAGCCTGCAGCCCCTCAGGCCAAATGGACTAGTAAAATGTATTTTGCAGTATGTTCCCTTAGCAGGCAAAACTCATTATCGCTGTTTTGTCAGATTTTATGTTTTGAAATATAGTTATAATTTCATATTTTTACAAGGAATGCCCCTGTGCTAGTGGTGCTAAGTTTCCTTTTTTTTCTAGTAGTTCAGTCTTGGTTCTGTGAAATACTCTGCTTTCCCCAAAAATGAAATACATATGTTGAGAGACAGTATTGCATTCTGGTGGACCAGCTTGAAGTTACTGCTGAAGAAGCTTTTCCTCATCTAATTTAAACCTTTTTTAAAATTTATTTCTGAAAATATAAATTAAGTTTTATATTATAATATAAATGTAAAACAATGTGTCTAGCTAAAGTTCCTAGAGGCTGAATATAGTTGTTTCTTGATTGAGTCATGTTTGAACAGTTCCAGAAAAAATACATTCTTTTGTATATACTTAAATTGGTTGTTCTTCATTATTATAGTTTGGCTTGCTTCATATTATCCTGTAGTGTACAAATATCCTAGAAATATTATTTTTGTTATTAAGAATTAGCAGGACTGAGTGCTTAGAAGAGTTACCCTCTTTGCTTTGCTTGCCTAAAGTATGAATAAGGAGAGTTTTGGCTGATCTAATGTAGATAATTTTATTTTAGTGTTCTAGTAGCCTCTCTATGCAACTGCAACAAAAAAGCAAAATATGTATTATGAAACCTTTGTTAAAACATAGGGGCAAAAAAAGGTAAGCTGAATCAAGAGATAATTATTACTTTGGGTGAGTAGTAACCTGGAATGCTTGAGTATTGATAAATATCTATGTTCCCATTTTTTTTCCCTCCAGCCTTCATATATAAAAATTCAGTTGGTTGTAATTCTGACAGTGGACTAGGAGAATAATTGTCAATATTTAGCAGGAAAAAGCATTGTTATGACAGAATTTTCAACTCAGTTAGTTTAATGTGTTCTACACAAAGACATTCAACAGCCAAAAAAGTCTGTGAATTGCCTGAATTGATAGGAATTAAATAATGAAAATTAAATGAAATTTGGTTTGGAAATAAAAATGGAAAAAAGTCAATAATGCATCAAACTGTCATAAGAGGCTCTCCAGCTTCTTGCATAGTTTTAGTAACTTATCTCCTGAACTAAACTGGTGGATGTGCTGATATATGATCATACACACTTACCAAATTCTGTAATTTAATCCATACTGTAATTCAATAGCCTTTTGCCTAAGATGTTGTAATCTCTTTAGGATGTACTTATCCATGAAAGTAGAGCCCACCAGCTTATTTGAGACTATATGTGAGTGCGGAATTTCATGCCCTTTTAAGTAGTCCGATGCCCTTTTTGTTAGGTAGTTTAAAAGATCTGATTTTGTAAGGTCTTGTTACCTTAAAAAAACCTTTGAAATTAAATTAAGGTAAATAATAAAATTAAAGCATCGTGGTAGTTGTTTTATTCCTGCAGGTGAGAGATTTCAGGACAGACCCTCATTAAATGAGAATAAGTTTAATTGCAATGCCTTTGCTACCAGTGAATTCAGTGCTCCCTTTCTCTTATTAAGATATCTTTTGTTTTCCTGAGAGTCTGAAAATAGACATATAAGCCCTGGAATTGACAAGCATGTAGTGCCTCCACTAATTCCCACCTCTGTTTGTATGTTCAGAGCTAGCAGAAACATAAACAGGTATAATTCTGGGTACTTTAGGGCTTTCCTGTAATCTCTTTCAGTGCTCTTTATTTGTGAATTGGATAACAACACAAAAAGGTCGAGCTGTTGGCTTGATTAGTCAGTAGCACAGTGTCTCTGGCCAGAGCTACAGTAGGTTTGCATCTGGTCATGTGAAAAAGGTATCCAGTGTTCATCAGTCTCGTTATGGTTTTGATAGTTTGGTTCAGGTGTGTAAACCCAGCAATTTGTTGTAATGAGGGGTGAGTGTTTAAAATTATAATAAACGAGATTTTTATATGATTAGGACTGCTGAATGCCTAAGAAGAAAAAAAAAGTCCAAATTTTCCTATTTTAATGATTCTATTAGTTTCCTGGAATAAATGAAGTACTGAAATACAGACAATTATTACTACAATAATTGAAGTAACTGGAATACAGATAGTTTTGTATTGGAAAGTAAATTCAAAGAAACTACATAATGAGGTTTGACTATTTTGAAACCAGTGAATAGTTAAAAAAAATTACTTAAAAAGGTAGCAGTTGGAATAAGCAACAAATTGCCACTTGGCTGGATGTAAATGCAGTCTACAAAATCTGTAGTTTTATTTTTTACTTTGTATCTGTGAAGGTCTTATTAGAAGAAGCAATATGGATCTAACATCTCTGTAGAAGAACAACATCAGGGTGAGCTTGTGGACATGTCCCCTGTCCACCTTTATCAGAGTCCAAAGCCTCACACAGATGGACACAAATATTCTTAATTGTAAAAAGAAACTCAGAAGACAGACTGTGAAATGTATTTTTAGGCTCAACAGCCTTAGGTCAATAGCATTAGAGTATATTCCATCTTCAGTCAAAAAGATCTTTTCCTCTTCATTTTCAACCTCCTCAATCCAATCTGTGTATAAGAGATGCCATTTTTTAACATTCTTGTGGAGTTAATAATTATAAATAGAAAACTAATTTATGTGGATTCTCAAAAGCATATGATTTGAACCTATTAGAGTCCTCACGCCCCTTCATCTATCCACATCCATTTTTACCTGTAGCTGTTAATTTGTAAAATGATAATTAAGATTTTGTCAATTACTTTTTTAAAGTTGTAATAAGTGTATTATATCACTATGATGAACATGTTAAATTTGTGCTTGTATGGCACAATTTCTTCTTAGGCATCCAGTAATCTCTACTTCATTATCCAAACAAGATTTCCACTTTCTTTTCAAGTACATCCTCATGATTAATTGGGCTATTAGCTAGAAGGTACCTCATGTGCCTGAAAGGGTAATGGAGCACTGATGTTTTGGGATGTGTGTTTTATTGTCCAGAGACCAGAAGAGGCACCCTCAGGATGATGTCTGTAGCAGACTTGAGATACCCTGCTCATACTTTAATAAGCAATTGGAATGGGTAATCTGGCAATGCATCATTGTAAGTAGTGAGTAGTAATTGCTAGAAAATAAACTGAGATCTTACAAAACAACTGCATGCACACACTTGTGGATTTTCCTTGTAGGTCTGGAGCCAGGAGTTGAGGCAATCAAATTTGTAGAAGTATGTTTCTACTGAGAAAAATAGAAAAAAAAATAGAAAAAAATTAAGATAAATCATGTGACTAAGCTTTCTAAAAGTAGTGTTCTTTCAAGACTGATAGCCTCTGGCTAAATTCACATATCTTGTGGAAAATAAATGGAATAACAATTTTCTCATGCATATTTTTCCCTCTTTTATGGAATGCCCATACACACTTAAAAAAAAAAATCACTAGAGTGTATCGATAAGTATTAATGAACCACTGATTAGTACCTTTCAAGATACTTACAGTGCTTGAATGACGTAGCTGTAGCTACAAACTACACCGAAATACTTAATATGTTAAATGGCTAGAGGGAGGTATTTCTGGTGGTCTTTCTTATTTTTTTGTCCTTTAATTTTTTTTTAAACTTTATCATTAGGAATGGTGGACTCTGACATTCCACTGGAAGATCCTTAATCTTATTAACCAAACAGCTCTGCGGCTGTCAAACACTTGTTCCCCAGGAAGTAACCTTTTCATATCCTAGACTGACCACTTGGACTGTTTGTTTCATACAGAAGTTCAGGGATTCATATCATACATGCATTTGTCACAGTATGTGTCCAGGATGGACTTCAAATTTCAGAACCGGTCAGAAGGAAGTGCTTTTTGTGTTCAGACAGCAGTGAGTGTTTCTGTTTGCTTTAGAACATGCTGCTTTCAAATGTGCCCAGCTTCTTGGAGCTGTGCCTTACGTTCTGCTTGCCATGTTTGTGAGCACAGTTGCTAGTGAGCTTGTCCCTTCTGTAGGTACTTAAACACAAATCATCTCTTCACCCTCTGTTGGGTGGGTTTGGTACCCTACAGAACTGAAATTTGTAGATTCTGAGCCATTTCTGTAACGTTGTAATAGATGTTTCTCCTCAGAGGAGCTGCAGTGTCACACGTGGAGCTCTCAAGAGCCTCCAGACCCTCCCTGCACGCCTGTGACCTCCCACACACGACACGGGATCTTGGAACCCAGCAGGTTCCCAGCAGAGAACACCCCTGAAATGCTTTCTCCCTCATTCAGATCCTAACTCCTGGCTCAGTATGTTCAGCCTTGCCTCCTCTGATCAGAAACTTCACTGTGGATCCAAGACAACTTCTTGAAACATTTTCTTGAACAAAAAAACAAACCTTTACAGTAAGTAAATTGCTCCAGTCCCTGCTGCATCCACGTCTTTCCAGTCTTGCTCTTCCCAGGACAGCAGAAATGTGACATTTCAATGGGCCTGGCCTTGCAAATGCAGACAAGGGTTACTTTGCTGTTGACTGCCCAGTTTTATTCTTCTCAGTTTACACCAAGTTCAACAGCTGTGTGAGTACACTGTGGCATAAACTGAGTGTGCCCAGAGCTGCCCAAGTGTGTAACTACTCACTGTTAACCCTGTGCTTCCTCACCCTCCCTCAACCTTGAAGACAGGCACTACAGTATTTTACAAGCTAATTGTGCTTGTTCTTGCTGCACTGTAAACCAATAAAATGTAAACACTGATTTTGAAATCTGAGCTAGAGAACAAGCAGTTTAGATACTGACTGACTTTGAAACTGGAGCCCGAAGAACAAACAGTTTTGCCCAGGCACACAACCTGGAGTGCTGCATTAATTCGCCCGATCTGTTCCCGACTGCTCCCTCCCGAGGTGTTGGGGGCTCTTGTCTGTGTCATGCCAGCTGGTGAGGTACTCTTGTTGGGTTGAGGATGGCTCTCAGCCAGCCTGCACCTCTTCCAAACATGTTGAAGTGAGTAAAATTTGGATTTGAAGTATTTAGTTACTCTGAGCCAGCTCTTCAAGGTTTTCTTTTTTCCTATCCCTGGTGACAGCCCCTTTTGTTTTTTTGTGCTGGAAGAAGCAAAACTTGCGGGCTGCTGCTTTGAGACTTGAGCAAAAGTTTCTGATGAACACCAGATGAAGAAATACCATCTTTTGTAAATGTTTATGTTGCAGTTAAGAAATAATTTCTTCATAAGCACCTGTAGTTTTAGACAGTAGAGTCTACCTAACAGTTTGGGGATTTCTGATTTCTTAGTACTTATCTGTACTTTTGTTTTTACTCTTGGGCTCTCATTAGTTTGGCAGATGTCTTGCTCTGAAACTGTGCAATGCCTTTCTGGAAATATAATCATACAAATGGGACTGTACAGATCAATTGAGATACTCTGTTCAGTTTGGTTTTAGTTTTGGACTCTTTTCTTTGGCATATATATGTATGTATCTGATCTTTGCATTTTTTCTTTTCGGTATCAGTTTTTATCAATAAGTAACTGCTAATTCTGGAAGCAGTAATCTTTAGACATTTGCAATATTGGCCTGGGAGGTTTGGAGATACAACATTCAGCCCTGGTCTTGCTTAACATTAGATATGTGGTCCCAATCTCATAAGAGCACTGTGGTCCCTGTACCTTTGGTGGAACCCCCAAGTAGGATGTGGAGTTGCCAGTGGTCTGACCTGGATCTGTGTGCTGCTAGCCCATAGAGAATGAGTTTTTCTGGGACTTAGTTCTCAGTTAGCACTGAGGATTGCCTGCAGGCCTCATCTTCCACCTGAGATCTGGAAGTGAGCCCTGGTTCCTGCATTTAGCATCTTTCAGAGGTCAGCCTGCCAGGAGTGGGTCTTGTTTGGCTGCTGGTGCCACCTCCCACCTTTTACACAAAAATACTCCCATGCAGGCACGCTCACACAG
The DNA here is from genome assembly GCA_013396995.1 of Dicaeum eximium. Lineage (NCBI taxonomy): Eukaryota > Metazoa > Chordata > Aves > Passeriformes > Dicaeidae > Dicaeum > Dicaeum eximium. The sequence goes on from VWZP01005025.1 coordinate 671,451, forward strand.
GAACTGGAAATCTGGAGAGTGTCTTCTGTGATTGACAGGATTTATCTCTTCTCAGGCCACCCAAAGCTTCAGGTTGAAAGAGTGCACATGCCCATCCTGTCAATAGTTTGCTTGGGGAAGGTACAAGAAACCCTGCAAGATGCAGTTCTAGAATAGCCCTGTACTATTTAGATATTTATCCTCCAACTTCCATCATGTATAAATTGTCTTAAAGCATGAAGACTTGCTCTCAGTGGTCTCAGAGGAGAGTACGTGCTTGTAACTGGGTCACTCAGCTCTGGTCATGCTTCTGATCCAATGCAATAGTCTGTCTCTGCTCAGTTCTTGGCCAAGTTACTGCTGCAGTTGTAGCCAGAATTATTTCTACTGTCCTAAAATGAATGAATCCTCAACTAATGTTGGGTTACAATTTTGTAATAGGTTTCTGGAACAACCTGGTATTGAGCACTCAAAATGTTATTACTGTGCTACCTGGAAAATGCTAATTAATCCAGACATACTGATTCCATGAAAAGCAAGTGCAGAGTGGTTCATTAACCTTTTTTCTGAGGGAGGTGGAGAAGAAAATGTAGGCATCACCATTGTTCCACCCGCCCAAAGAGATGGAATTGCAGTTTATTATTTCTCCCCAGTAAGACTGCCAGTGTCATATAGGGAGTTCATTATCAACTTCTTCTCACAGGGAAGTAGGAGAAAGGAAAAAAACAAAAGAAGTCATTAGTGTCTGCTTAGCAGAAGTGATGTCAGGAGAGCTGTTTTTATTCATCTGCCTGTGCCGGGGCAGGGAGCAGGCGGGAAGGGCAGGGGCAGCCCGGGGAGGGGTGGGCGGGCACAGCCCTGGGCGCCTGCAGGTGCTGGGCTTCCCTTGCGGGCACTTCTCGGGTTGCATTTAATAAGCAATATTCAAGCCCTACCGGTTTGCTTTCTCTGAGAGGAATGGTGAAAGCATTGACTTGGTGGAACAAAAGACTGGGAGGTGCTAAATTAGCTGTAGGCATAGTGCTGTCCTCTGCAGGTGTAGAAATAGTTTGGGATTTCTTTTTCAGTTTCCATTTATTCTGTTCATTTCAATTCTGTGACAACTTGAGAAAGGGAAGTGCAAATTTAGTTTCAAATCTATGTTTATCAAGATGTTTTGTTAACAATCACTGAGTTACCCTTTTATCATAAAAATATAGCTAAAAGAAAAAAATAAGGATAAATTGGTTATCTAAATATAGGTTTCTTTCTGACAATTTAAATAATTGGACTTTGGTTTAAATGGCAATTTAAGCGATTTTGAAACAGTTTTATTTACATTCATCATTTCTGCTTCCAGAGATATGGATGGCTCTGCTTGCCTCCCGCTCCTTGCTTATGCAGTTATTCCTTGGATTAGGATTTAAATTATTATTGTTGCATCAACAGACTCTCCTCATCTGCAGTACGTAAACAAGCACAGCGATGCTGCCTGTCGTGTGTGGGGAAGGCTGTGGGGCAGGGAAACCAGAGACCTCTCTGAGCTTTACTCAGGGTTTCCACCTACAAGAACCTGTGGAGCAGCAGAGCTTCTGTCCCTCCTGGGAGTCTGAGGGATCTCTCAGACTATCCCGTCTCACCACTTGCTGAGGAATTTCTGAGTAATACTTGTCACCAGAAGGGATCTCTTTTATCTCGGTTGCTGCCTCTGTAGCTCCTTGAAGGAGTTCTGTTTTCCTGTCAAGTGCCCTTGGGAATTTGCTAAGCACCGTGGAAATGACCTAAATATCTGCTTTCACCTTACAATTAACATCATAACGTAGCCTTGGAACACTCTTCATTGTTTGGCAGTTATCTTGAATTCACCTTTTAATACCAAAAGCTACTAAAGACCAGTGAATGTACTCTACCAGTAGACTGCAGATTTACAGTACTGAAAGGAAAGAAAAACACTGCTTATATCTACCTGTAACTTAGATAAAGGAAACCCCTTGGAGTTTATCTGTCTCAGGCTAATGGCATTTTTGTGCAGCCCCATGTCTGGGCATTAACTCTGCACACTGATGCTCAGTCCTAATGTTTTCCTTCCTAAAGCAAGACCTGTATTTAAGGATTGGGACTCAGACTGGGGGATGCTATTCATATTTACATTCCCTTCCCCTCTCCAGATTTCTGTGAGTGTAACTTAATTAGTAAGTTGATCTTAACCTTTTCCTGCTGCTGCTTAATTTTTAGAAATGCTAACAACCTTTGGGAATGGTTAGGTGGAGCTATTCCTGTCTAGACAGTAAATACAGCTTAATGACTGTCCTGGTCTTTAAACAATCTTTAACTCATTGTGAAGTACAGGCTCCCTTATGCTTAGTAGCTCAGGGGACACCTTCAGCATCCTTACCATTTTTCGCACAGAAAATTCCCAATCGCATAAACAAATATGTGTATTTATTAGCAACAAAATCTTACTCAGACCTTTAAATGTGAATCTTGCATGTCAGATTTTACTGATGCTCAGCTGAAGCCAGACAGGGTAATAAACAAAGCCTCTGAATTTGCTGTGGATGTGGGGGGACTGACCCCAGCCTTGGTTTTCAGGGATTCTGGGACAGTGTATTATGCTTTCGCCACCAGCTGACCAAAATATGGGAGTTAATTTAGCATAATCTGCACAGTCTCCAGAGTTCTTACTGACCTCTGTTTCAAAAGTCACTGTTCTTTATGGAAGTTTGAAAGCAGACATCAAAGTAGTAATTCTGGCGGACAGTGAATTTCACACAAATTCTGAGGGAGTTGTCAAAATGTGAAAGCAAACATCGCAGAGGAAAAGCAACCAAATGCTGGTTTTAGTTACTTTAATCTATTCTGGATTTGTTTAACACATTTGTGATGTTGCTTACTGCTGGCTGTGTACTCTTTTGGGCATGAAGATGGCCTTGATTCTTGTCTCAGGCAGTGTTTCTTCTCACTTCATCAGAAACTGGTACTGATTGACAACAGACATTTGTGTTTTTAAACTGACTGTTAGAAATAGTCACAATGCCACAAAGAAAAATAGAAGACATATGTCCCTAGGAGTGTGTAGTGAACGTAATCTCTTCAGAGGAGTAGTTCCCAGTGGGCTAGCAGCAGGGAAACTTAAACACATGCATCGAAGGATTCAAGAGTCAGTCTTCATCTGTTTATCCCAAAAAAGTGTGTTTTAGAAAAAAAAAATCATCTATAGAAATCTTTTGTAATCTGTTGCAGATTTTACTCAAACCCTTACAAATAAACTTAACTCACTTTGCTGAGCTCATAAATGGTCGTGTCTGCAGCTGTCTGCTAAGGCTCAAGATTAAGGTGCCTAGATCTATGTGCAAAACTTAGTTTTTAATGTAGATTAAATATGAACAAAGTGCATGCTGTACTTATTCATGTTCTATTACAGCCCACACAAAGAAAACAGGAAAGTTAAGACTCAAGGTCTATTCTATAATTCAGGGTTTTTACTGAAATTTGAAGGCAATTTAAGCCACCTACTTATTTCAAAGGTAGTATCGATAGACCACCTGCTGTTGACATGAACTAAGAAAGATGGAAGGATGTAAATGACTTTTAGTGATTTGCCTGCCTTTGAATACAAATGAGGCTAACAACCTCCTATCCTGCACTCTGGCAGTCAGCTACTGGAGTGTTTTCAGCGTGCTTTATTGGAAAGTGAGTGTTGTCACCATGAATTATCATTAGACTTTGTTGTTGTTGATGGCTGCTTGTTAGCACTGGATAATTCAAGTGTAATTCAGTTAGAATGTTTTAGGTATGTCACTAATTATGTATTTCATAACTTGCATTTGACAAGGGAAACTACTTCCAGATGAAACCTGGGAAGGCTTCTCTTACCTGCACGTTGACAGATTTGTGGTGGAGAGTGAGACTTAAGATGAATTAGTTGGAAGAGAGAAGAGAGTAGAAGGCTGCCTATACCAATCCTGTTGTCATAAATCTAATCTTCCAAGCTCAGTCAGCATTTTCATTGAGTCCAGGGAAGATGTGTAAACTTGTCTAACAGTCATCCGTGCTTTTCTGTTGAGAACACCAGGAGACATAAAAGTTAAGTCAAAGATTCCAGAAATGTCTGTGCGCTTTTCTTTTAGTGCGGATGCAGAGGCCTTTGTGATGAAGACATTTCTTCCAGTGGAGAAACAAAGAACTAGGAAGCAAACGACCCAGGGCAGGAAGAGCTCAGTCACTTTTTGGGTTGATGAGATAAAAATCTGAACAATCGGGGCTGTCCCTTCGGAATAGCTTAGCTGGCTGCTGGGGGAGGTTTTTGGACTGATTTCCATTCATTGTTATCAGTGACCCTTCTTGAAGAGCCTGAAAGGAGTTTTTAAAGTCAGTCACTCTTTTCACTTGTAAGTTTTGAAAGCACACTGCAGTGATTCATCTGTGGTTTCAGACTGCCACTGGCTGTCTCCTCCCATAGCATCAACCATCCCTTTGAATATTTGCTACCTATTCCTTGTTTATGCGCGGCTTCAAAAGCAACAGTTGTCACAAAGAAACAGGCTATCCTAAATGACAGCTTTCACTGCCTTTAAGAACACAGGTCAAACTGGGAAATGAAGGTTCAGGGATGATTTGATAGCACCAGATACTATCCTAATGTCTTCGTAAACTGATCTTACAGTTTAATTCAGCATCATAAAACCTCAGTCAGAGGAATGTCTGCTTGCCCCTATATGGACACCTATCATAGCAGTAATTTGCTTATGAGATGCTTTTCTTTCTGGAAGAATAATGTGCCTCAGTTCCTACCAAAAATAAATCAATTTCCTGTGAAAACTGGCATAAATCAGATTATTTCTTCATGTTTTTGCAGTGTTTGTCTGAGTTGCTGTTAGCTGTAGCTCAGTATTGTCTCCTGATGAATTGTAGCAGTGGATGAACAAAACAATATTAATCTGTTTTTGTTAATCCTGTTTTGTAATTAAATACATCTTTCATATAAATCCTGTTAAGATTTGAATGAAAGAGGATTTATGGAAACATGACTTGCTTTTTGTAAGATAGTTTTAGGATTATGAAATGAACACTGGGAAAAAGAAAAGTTTGACTTGCTAGCAGAGTAAAAGATTTTCTCTTTGTTATTTTTGCTTTGCTGGTGCTATGAAAAAAAACATAATAAGAGCATTCAAGCTGGGTTGCCTGTGGTTTAACTCTAATTCCATAGGCTGCACACTCTTTCTCCCCAAAATCCCCACAGCAAGTGACCTTGTCAAACAAAAGTGTGGAATAATGGGAGGCAGCCCAGGGACTGTGGCTCATTTACAAGCAGCTGTTTGCTACTGTCAGAACAAAGGCAAATCAAAGTTGCATTAACGGGGTATGACAGGCACAGTGAGCAACTCCCCAACAATGTTCATCCTCTCGTGTTGTTCTGGTTATAATATTGGTTTGCCTGAAGGAGAAAATAGTCATAAGGTCAAGTCAGACATCTGTGTTTGCAAAGCCTTTCAAAATTGCACACATTATTCAGCTTATCAAATATTGATGTTTTTTAACAAAATTAACGTAACAGCAAGTAAATACATATTTATGTGAGTGCTTGGCTTTTTTGCATGAGTATTAGAGCCATGTAGAGAATTAACAATTGTATCTTCACAGCAAGTTCGTGGTCTTGTCTGGCCCTCTCTTGTCTGATTCAGCCAATCCAAGAACCAAGGCAATTGGAGATAATGTGGCTTCTGAACATCTGCATGGCATCCTAGCAAGTTTAGAGGATCACTGTCCTCTGAATAGCTTTTGTAGTTTACTACTTGGCTAGAACTTTTCTCTGTACCTTGCAAAGTACCACTAGATTGTCTTACCTCATGGTAAAAAAATTACATAAATTATGTACAACCTTCCTTGAATTTCTATTAAAAGTGTGCTCTGGATCTTGAGAAACATCATGAGTGAGGTCTGTTTGACTTAATTGAAGCCTGGTAATGTGTGGCTACTGGAAACTGGGCACCGATAAAGAGCACAGGAAATTTCTTACGGAATAGTGGAATATTTAAGGGACAAAGGTCCAGAATCTAGCACAGGAGTGAGCAGAACTCCCTAGCCACAGCTGAATGGAATAAGCAGTAGGTGAAGTTTTAGCCATGTGAATGAGCCTGTTGCTTAACTGGAGCCTGTACTGCTCAACCCAGTCTGTCATCCAAAATTAGGATGAATCAGTTAGACTTGCTAAGAACATGTCTGAGAAAGGCTTGGGAAGAAAGGAAATTCAAACTGAAAGGACAGGAGAATTGCTGGACGTGAACTTTATAACAAGGCACACAATAGGCAGCACATTTCTTAGTGTTTATTGTACCTCATGTAGGGCGATAAAGGCTGAAGGCAAAGTGACTTTTAACAGTCCCCAAAGTGCAGTATTCCCTGAGAAATACAGTTTAAAATGCTTTACTGCCATTATGAAATTTATAAATAAAAATAAGGAAAGTGGTAAGACTTGCACATTTATTGGGCAAATGGATATGACTACTGTGTCATTAATAGCTGATCAAAAAGATCTATTTATTCCATAAAACAGCGAGAAACTGTCTTTTATATTTAGCAAGTATTTTGCTACTGGTATAAATTCCTGAATTGCTTGATTGTTTTTTTGATAGGGAGAGAGAGAGAGAGAGAGAGAGAAACTAGGAGGAGGAAAGGAGAAAAAAATGCTTTTAAAGTAAAATATACTGCAGATTTAAGGCAACTGTGGAGTACATTTTGGTAGGGGCATTTGACATCTGCTATATTTCACAATTCAAATACAATAAACTCGTTTAGAATTTAACAATTTGAAGTGTAGTTGCTTCATTTTCAGCCTAATTTGCAGTTTAGTTAGGCATGTTGAGGAGGTACAGATGTGAATAATGTGGATAAAGGCCAACTAAGATATGGCTAGTGTATCTCCTAACCCTTAGAGACAGTGTGCTTGAATTCTAAATATTAAGGGTAAAACTTTCAAAAGTGCAGTGGCTTGCATGCATACAAAGTTGTACTGACAACATCTTTTAAAGTGCTAACATGAATGTGAATTTAATTTAATTTATTCTCACAAACTTGCAGTTCTAGCTGTATGTGTTATAGTATCATGTACAGGTGCCAGCCAAGATTACGGCTCCATTGAGCTCTACTCATCCAAAAAGTTCTATATTTATCAGCACGGAGAGCTTGTCGAGTTTCCTCTTTCACTGCTGCTATCAACTGTTTTGAAATATTCAAAACCTTAAGTGATACTGAAAACTTACCCAGTGTCCAAAGCACATTGTGTATTTTGAAGTGAGAAATAGAACTGTACTTGTAAAGTGTGCTTGCATTTAGCTTAGCACTCAAAATAGGAGAGCACAATTTGCATAGGAAATTTGATAATACTGATTTATTTCTTGGAAAGGTTCAGATTTCTTATGCTGCTCTAGATGTCACACAATGTGCAGCAGTTTTATATTGTCACCTTATAGTCTATAGTAGTATATTTATATTTATCAGTATATTTAACTATAGTTTAAAAAAAAATGAGATTAAATTTTGTTGTTAATCAATCTGTTAAACTCACATGACAATATCCTAAATTCCTTTCAGTTAATGGGCCTACTCTTGCTAGGAAAGGAGGACATTTTGTGCATTGCTTTGCTTGAGTAGTGCTAAGAGACTAGCAGATGGTCACTTTCCAACTGGTTTGCCCTGAAAAAAAGAAATTAAAATATTATAGTGCCGGGGAGAGATGTTGTAATGTGTCCCTTTCAAATTAACAGGTCGTTTTTTCCTACTATTTTATGATTGTAAAATAGCTCAATGTCACATAAAAGGTTAAAAGCTGGAGTAAATGGCATCATGGGAAATTTGAAATAAATAGGGTCTCATATGGTTTATGGCTCTATACTTGAACACACAAGGAATATATTTCTTTCCTTGAAAAGGCATTCTGTGAGGGTTTACCATGTTAACATGAATTGTGGGCACAGCAGATTCTATTTCAAGAACTTATAATTCACAAGTTAATTTTTTGTATGTTTGTTGTGACTAAGTCACTCCTTTCTAAGGCTACTTGTTCAAACTGTTGGCAAGCCTAAGAAAAAATGTGGTATTTTCAGGAAAAAAAAGGAAGCCAAGATTCCAGTTCATTGAATTATTCTGCTGGTGTCTTAGTGGTTCCTTTTCATAAAGCACAGACCTTCAGAACTGATCAAGTTTTAGACTCCAAACTGTCAGGTATTTCATATTAGTGCCAAATTTATTTTTTCATGGTAAAACTGCCTCTACTCTGATGTTCTCCAGTGTCCTAGTTCCAGCAGCCCTACTGAGCAAGGCTTGCACAAATTTAGCTCCTTTGTCTGCTCCACTGGCTGGTTTGTTGCTATGCAGGTGGAGAAGGATGATGGGAGAGCCCTGTAAAGCTTCTCACTGGCTGCTGAGGTGAGATAACCCTTGTTTTGTCTTCTGATATGCCATCACCTGTGGCTGTTACAGGATTAGTGTCCAAAGGCTCACAGGAAGTGCCTAAACCACAACTTTAAAAATTGAAAGGTTTCTGATTTATAAGTCTGTAGGATTGTCATGACAATGAGAAATGTTTTGTCTTTCAAAATCATTGGCCATAGTAGCCTTTAAAAATATTAGTCCTGTGCAGCTAGAATGTTTTTATGCTGAATCTGATACCAAGATAATCTTAGGTTTTTTGGGGGATTGTGAATTGTATCTAATTCTGTCAGGTACCTGGGAGGAGAAGTACCAGGACCAGAGAAAGAAAGAAAAGAGTCAGTGGAACACTGTCCTGCACACAGCTTTTTCCTCGAGTTAAAGTTTTGTAATTTTCACAAAGTGGAACGCTGTTTTGGAGTTTCAGTCTCGTCTTACTCTCCCAGAAAGAGGCCTATAAATAAGTTGCCTTTAAATAAGCATCACAACTAGTTTGTTTCAGAGTGCCTTTAATTTTTTATTTCTGTTTTGGTTCCAATCCTTTTTGCTTAATATAGTTTGTATTCTGTGAGGAACTGCAGAACGCATTGCCTGTATTTCTTCACAGAGGAATAACTTTGTGGTAATGGAAAAAAGAGGGTGTTTAGATAGGTGATAAAGTCTGGAGATAGAATTTCTCTAAAAGCAGCTTAGGCCAATTACAATTAATAGGCATTTTTTCATAACTATAACAGGAGACAGTTGTGGATGTTTCAGCATGATACTATACAGGGACATATTAAGATTGCATTTGAGTTTAGAATTGTTCAAAATCTGCTTTATCTACAGCTTAGTGGTACCACACCCACCCTCCTAAAGCAGGCAGTGCTCTCAGTGGTTGGAAGGACAGACAGCAAGCTGAAGTTTGCAGGAGCACAGGAGCAGCATCCCACTGCTGCCCAGCACAGGCTGGCACAGGCTGGGAGAGGTGGGATGTCCTTGGCTCCCACAGCTGCAGGACAAACCACCTCTGTTCCGTTCAGCTCGTACGGTGTGAGTAGCAGGCTGGTTTCAGAAGAGCCAACAATGCTCTGCAAAAGCTCCCCACATAATAGCAAAGCTTATTGAAGTCCAGAGTTTAGTGTCATAGAGAATAAGGGGTTTGAAGGCTTTTGTTCAAAATTGCAGGAGTCTAAGCAAAAAGGTGAAGACAAAAGAGAGTGGATAGATACTGCTCAGATGACATAAAAATTCTAAAGAATTGACAAATCAAATTGACCACCTGGAAGACTGTTCAGAGGAGAAATATCAGCTTATTATGGCTTCCTACCAACAGAAGAGACAAAGGTATTTTTTTCACAGTGGATTATGATGGAGCAGGTCCTGGGTAATATTGAACTCCTTCTCCAGCATGATGTGTCACTGGGAAAGCCAGTGACACCATTCTTTGAATCTTGAAGTATGTGAAACTCTTGGATTATGAAAACAGATTGTCACAGAGATGTTTAGCCCTAAAGGTTCCAGATCACTGAAATTTAGCAAGAGACATAAAAATAAACTGGTTCCTGTCATTGTGCTCAGGAATCCAGACTAATTTTTCAAATAAGAATGAAATAGTGGTAAGAGTGTGCCATAGTAAATTATCTGTAAATCAGCTATGGGCCTGTTTTTCTTCTGATGGATGCACATGTGTATTTTGCAAATGAATGTATTTATACTCAAATGGCTCAATCATTTGCTTTTGTATTATCTTTTCTGATGGAAAATTTTATTATCTTTTTTTTCTGGTAAGGCAATCAAGATTCAGAGGCATGTACAGTCATACAGAGAGTAATGTGCATTATTGTAATTGGTTGTAACTAATCCATAATTGTACCTTTTTAACTGGGATGACAACTAGAGGGGCTTCAGTTCTTAAATTATGTAGGAATAATTCTTCCTATATGTGATTTAAGTTTTATAGCTGTAAGAAGCATTTGGATTAAAGACTAATTTGAACATATAAGAAGAGGCAGGAATCCACTTCAGCCTGAATTATCTCATGATACTCTGCAATTATTAATTGTTTCGGAACAAAGGTCAGAGTTGAATTCAAGCTCTCTTAGCTGCCAAACACCAGCATTATATTTCCTTGGAAGAAGAATATGGAAGGGATTTGGACTGGGTTTGGAGGAGAGTTTATTTTGCTTTGATTTAGCCTGCTGTGGAACAAACATTTGTTGCTTTTTATGCCTTGCATGTCTACAGATCTGTTGAACAACAGATTTTACCAATGTCCTTAGTTAATGTCTTAATAGTTGAATATTACAGCAGAAAAACTGTGTCACACCATATGTTTTGCTGAGATGTTCGGTTTATCTACCAACTTAACAAAAAAAAAGATGCCAGTTGCTAGAGTCAATCAAACTAAATAGCCATCTCTGAGTAGTAGCTAAGCAGACAGAGGAAAATGCTGTTAGCACACCCCTTTCAGTAATGGATAAAAGTAAATTAGTAAATTACCTTTACCCAAATGTGGTGTCAAGATGAAGTTCTGGAATTATACTGTGAGTATCCCCAATGTCCCATTGAAACTTGGAGTTTGAGCTGAATCTTTATATACTGAAAGAAATTAAGATCATTAGAATGGCGTACAGCAAAGGATTAAAATCACAAGGGTGTAACAGTCTTATCATTTTTAACATGTTCTGCTAACAAATTTATAAAAAATATATTAAAGGAAATGGTTTTAGTGGTTGTTGCTTGGAATAGATTAGGAATGAAAAGAAGACTTATCCATTGGTAAAACAGTGAGGAACCAGTCAACTAGTTGCAGCAGAATCAAAGAATCTATGGGAAATTTTTCTGGTAGTCTTTTTCTCTCTGTAGTTCTTAAAGGGAGTTTTTATGTTTGGTTTTTTTTTTTTTTTCATTCTCACAATTCTTCCCTGTGTGTCTAGATTTTCTTTTCCTTAAAGTCAGCTGGGAACATAATGTACTTGCCTGTTGTTCCTCCTATTTCCTTACTTTGAAGATACTTCCTCTAAAATCTGCTTCAGGATTTCTTGAGGGATGAGATAGAGGCACTAATATAGCTATCCTCCTTTTTTGGCCTTCCTGATGTTGAAGCACTGAGAATTGCTTGTGCTCAAAGTTTGGTGCATGTCCAGTGGCCATGTGTGATTACACCAGAAACAGAAGGAAAAAACAAGTTTGGATATGTTTATAGAAGGTAATTATCATTGTAGAGGGAAAAGACAATGATGCATTGAGCTATCTGAATGACTTGGCATGGAGTCAATTTTTAATCTATTTTGTTGAGCTTTTGAAAGCATATTTGTCTTGTACTTCCCTTTCCCTCTTCGTCTCTTTCATAGGCATCTTTCATGTCCATGAGTGAAATGAATGGCTGATTCCTGCTTCCAGAAGTGCTTAAGGGAGTAGGAGCACAGGCGAACTGGAAATACCTGGGGCTTGTGACAGGCTGTGATAACCAGGCTGGAGATGTTGGCAGCAGTAAATTAGGAGTGCCTTGCTAGTAAACACAGCTGCTGTGGCACTGCAATGCCCTGGTGCAGCTGGCTGTCCCTTTCCCAGTGAGGAGCTGGTGGGACTGTGCAGGAGCTCCCTGCTCCGTCCCTGTCTGCAGGGGGGATGGATGGCCCCGAGCCTGAGCTCTGCCTGAGAGGAATGGAAAAGCCACTTTCTCCGTCTCTGACCAGAATGCATGATAAGGCTTGATGTCAAAAAGGGCAAGATTGGGCTCACAGCAATTATGGCAGAGGCATACTGGTTTCCTTGACAACCAGATTGAGGATTCTTTGTGATTTATTATTTACCACTTCAAACTCTCATTCTCTGATTTAATTAGGGAGAAGGATTTCCATAAGTCCCCTCCCTTCCAAATTTGAATACCCCACATTATTGCTACGGCCAGCTACACCTATCCCACATTGATGTGGCTCTGAACCAGCTACAAATTAGGCTGTGTCTTTAGCATTTGGAATTTTAGGCAGGTTGCTCAGACAGCAGATAACTGAAATTCAGTGGATGTTATGTTGGGTGGTGACTTGTTAATCTGCACTTACTAGCAGGAATACCTGACCTCCTAACCTTCTCCCTCCACCCAGTTTTCCAAGGGACTGCAACAAGTGATACTTTTCAATTGTCCTTAGAGCTATGGGAAAGATAAAATATCTCCAAGTGTCAGTTTCCCTTGCTCGGGCAATTCACATTATTTTCTCCTTGAAGGCTTTATTAGCAATACATCAGCCACTGTTGTGTAAACAGAGAGTATATTTTGATACTTGGGAGTTTTTCTACTACCAGTTGGATAGCTATTTGAAAAGTAAAATATCTCCCAAATTGTGGCTAAAGCTGGGGAGTACAGCTAGTCTGTTCTAACTTCAGATGTATTTCAAATATGTATTTCCCATGTTTTTAAAGCTTTGACTGAATAGTGATCTTCAGTGTCCATTCTAAATTTAGTAATTCAGAATAGAAGTCTGAACACAATAATATAAATAATAGAGATTTTTATTCAAATGTCACTGGCAAATTTGTATCATTATACATCAAGATTGAAATTGGGTCCTCCAAAGGGCATTTTTTCTCAAAGTACTTTCCTGGGTTGCATATTTTTTATTTCGTATTCAGCATGAGGAGTCTGCTGCATTTAATAAAATAAAATGAAGGTCACAGAAGATCACTGGTTTTCCCATAATGTGTCCCAGTAGATGACTGGAAAAAAGGTAGTGTTTGAAATGCATTGAGGATCCTCTTTGCAGACTATATAGGAAACTTGTGTCATTTTTTAATTATAGGGAGGAATTCTTGTTTTAATTGTGTTTATTTCACTGCATACAGTCTTTCAGCTGTACCACTCCGGTTTTAATTTCAAAAGTGTATACACGTTTTAGCATCTCCACCTCAGGGAGTTCCTGAAGTGAGTCAATAGGTGTTGCTCTTCCCGTGGTGGGCTGAACGTGAAGCTCCCTGAGTCAATAAAAAGACTTACAGTGACCTAAACACTCTTTGTGTCAAGTTCTGGCTCACTCCTGCACCAGTGCCCCATTAGGCTGCTGAGGGAGGCTGGCTGCTGAGGGAAGATGCTTCTTTAAAATTGAGCAGTCTAATGAAGCTCATTAATGCATTTTTCATTAGAACAAGAATATTGAGTATCCAGGTTAAATTCGAAAGAATCTGTCCTGCACTTATTGAGGTTAATGACAAAGCTCCCAATGATATTAGTGATGCAGGATGAGAACTTAATTGAGGTAATTAAGATTCTGCTTACCTAAAATTCCCTATTATTTTCAAGTAGATAACATATTTCAAAATTGCTACTATGAAGAGTTGTATAATGTTGGATCTCAACACATCCTTCAGAGATGACAGCAATTCAGTGGGAGATAGTACTATTTTTACTTTGCATTTGATTCATAAAGTGCCCACATAGTCTTCTAGAGGCTTGTGTATGTGAAAATCGTTGTGGAAAATAGGGTTCTTTTTAATTTTAGAGCTCAAACATTGCCTTTATTGTATATCTAAAGTGGGCCACAGACTGCTGAATCCCAGTAAGGATTTCAGGTCAAATTCAGCAGTGGCAGATAGAAAAGGCACTGCAGTAGTACTATGGCATTGTATAAGTTGCAGAGAATAGTTTAATTAACTGCTGCTCACTTTGCAGTACTGCAGACTTACTAAAGTCACTGTTTGGACCAAAGGAAATGCTATTTGTTTACTGAGTAGAATAGATAGGATATCCAGCTTTAGTGCCTTCCAGGGAGTCTAAAGCCTCTGTTATAAATGATTGTGTCAGGATGCCTAATTTAAATAGTTACCCTAACACCTGCTCATTCCTGCCGCCTTTGGACACCCCTAACCTTCTCCTTCCCTCCTTGGCATCCCCAGCAGATTAACAATTCCCTCCTCAATTACGCTGCCATAATGGCCACTTTGATCACGCTCTGAGCTCGATATGGAAATTACCTTGATGAAGAGCCCTCGCCGGCAGAAAGCAGCATCAGTGCAGGTGGGCTGGGAGCGGGCGGCGCTGGGTGATACCAGCCTCGGGAGCCGTCCCCTCTGACCGGCAGAGCCCGCTGTCTCTTTGTACACCTGAATAATGCATCCGGAGAGCACGGTGCTTCCCCTCGGTGTAGGCGGTGTGGGAAAAAGTGGGGCAGTCAGATCTTCTATACCTCACAGATGTCTCCTGAGATGCTTGCTTTAAATACGCGGGGAAAGATTTTTTTAAAAAGAAAACTTCACTGACCTGGGACAGTGAAGCACCCTGCAAATTAATTACTGAGAAAATTACCTTTCACATCTGAAGTAATGGTGGAGCACTTCTGTCTTGCTGGATTTGAGTTTATATTTGAGCACCTGGGAGTGATTTTTTTTTTTTTCTGAGTGTGGTGCAGAGCTTTCCTAGCCCTTGCCTTCATTATGGGTTCTATTAAGATCAATGCAGAACTTTGGAAACACAGTCTTTCAGCTATTAGGTGTGTGCTTCTAAATTGAAGTAATCAGCAAATGCAAAGTTTTCCTTTTTGTGTTGTGCTGCAATGTCTGTTCGTCCCTCTTGTTACTTTCTAATATAAATAGTATAAACCATGGAACTCTTACACACAGTTATGGAAATTTGCTTAGTTACTGTCTTAGTACTCAGAGATTCCAGGGATCCTGATTTTTCATTTATTTCACTTGAACCTTTATTAGCTGGTTCTCTAAAAGCAGAGAGCATTCTTGCTATACACATTGTGATGGTTGGTGAGGAAGACACACAAATTCCAGGACTGAAAACCAGAATTCAAACTCAGAAGCCCTGAATTTGAGTCCAGGTGGAATTTAATTATACTGTCCCTTTATCTCCCTTGTCTTTCACGTTTACAATGAGGCATATGGATACTCAGAGATCAAGGTGATTTACAGGTGATTTACAGGTGATTAACAGCAGTTTGACCGGTGGGAAAGGTGCCTGTTTCCTTTATTTTATCTGGAAATGGTACCAGTGTTGACAGTCCATTCTGACTCCCTGCTGCCCAGGGAGCTTGTCAGAACTGCATATATTCCTTAGGAGTTTTTTTATTACCTCGTTGTTTACAAAAAAATGAAATAGTTTTCCTTTCTTCATGCAATTTATTATTCAGAGGATGCTCTTAAGTTTGTATGTAGAATTATTTCATGATTCACAGAATGTGCCAGAACCTTAAGTATATTGTAAAAACTGCGTGGTACATCCCTCTACTCTCTATAATAGTATTTCAAAAATCCACAAAAATATTTCATAAAAGGTAAGGTCAGGAAAAAAGCCTTTCACTCTGACAGGTATTTTCCAAGATTACATGCTACTCTTGTCTCATATCTATTTATGGGAACATTTAAAGTGACAGCACATTTACTTTAAAGTACATTCATCACATGGCTCTTCTTGTTTTCAAAAGGTATGACTGCATATTTTGGCTTCATCTGCAGGATCCGTGCCTTTATGTTTCCAAGGGTTCTACTTTCTGCCCCTGAGTTCTCTGAAATGTTTCTGAAGCTATACTTACAAGAAGGTGCTGTGCTATTTGCATGCTCATGAGCACTCTTTATGCAGCTTGCCATCATTAAAATTAACCACATAACTTTTCCACTATAAATTATACTGTGACAATTGACTCCACCCCATCACTTTACTGAAACAAAAGAGAGTATATGAACTCTTATATTGCTTCTTGATTCCATTTCTTATATATATACGGATATATTTCTGTTTGTAAACAAGAAAATGCCCCATTTTTAAGTTTGCAGTTGTGATCTCAAATATTGCCATGTGGTAGCAATTGTACAATAATTAAATCTATGATTTTTTTTAGCACTAGGGCTGTATTTGGTATTTTAAACTCTGGCAATTGTAGAATACTATCTTATTTTAAATGAGCCAGAATTGCCAGGTATCTTAGTGAGATTAAATGTTTTACTTTCACACATAGGTCAGGGTATACCTGCTAAGAAGGCAATGTACACAGGACTCTAAGGGTTATTATTAGCACCCAGCATTGTCACCTGCTGGGATGATTTGGCTTTCACCAATGGACATATTCCCAAGGAAATGATACATCTCTGCATGGCTTCTATCAGCCTCTGAGGTGACAAGGCTTTGGGTTTCTTAAGGATGGGAAGAAAACAGTTCTTTTGTCAGCTGGCCACTCTGAATACTGATGATGGAAATTCCCCTTTCTTCCTCTTCCTCTGCCCCTCCTTAACACATGGTTTCCAATCAAAAAATGATTGTGATAACTGGAGATATAAATTGTTGTCAAAATGCACTTTAATAGAAAATAAAAGAATTTTTTTTCCTGCTACCAGTATTCTGTGCAGAGGAAATAATTCAACGGGAAATCCTGTTGACACAACATTTCTGACACGTCAGCCTTTGTGTGTCTTACCCCCCTTTTTAAGAGATTGTTTCTGGTTCAGAAGCTTCTCCTTCCTGGCAGGTGGTGTGCTCAGAGAGTTCACAGTAGGTAAACTGGAGATAACCTTCAGGAGGGCGGGCTTACAAAGACCATGGGACTTGCTTGCCTAGAGAAATTCTGAAGATGCAATGTATTTAATGGCAAGAAAGAAAAGGGTAGAGTGCTTTTCGTGAGCTGGCAGAGGATCAAGTGTGTATGATGTGAAGGAAAAAAGGAAGGAGATTCTTGCAGCCTGAGAACAGACATCTGGCTGGCAAAAGAAAAGAGATATCATTGACAGATGAATACTGTTTTAAGCTGGGATAATTTTAGATCAAGAGGGCAAAGTTTTGCTCTCATGCACACAGCTCCACTGAAAGGGATGGGAAAGGTGCATACATATGAGAGTAGAATGTGGTGCTAAGTAAGAACTGAAGGACGTGTATTTTTATATTAGATATTTAGACTTTCATGTTTAGATCACATGGTTTCCATCTGCCATATGTAGGCATTGCTAAAACGCTGCCAGGAACCAGGCTCTGGTTTGGTGACTTTCATTAAAGGAATTAGTGGTTTCTCTCCAGTTTCAGTGTGGCTGGATTCAAGGTGCAGAAGCCCATTTTCACAGTTTAGCATTAATTAGCACTGTAATGGCAGCCTCAGCAGGCAGGTGAAGGATTAAATGGGCATGAAGATTAAACTACCTCTTTTCCCGTGGTGGAGATTCCTTCGAAGTAGGGTCGAGACGTATTGGGCTAATGCAGGGCTGTGTGCCTGGCTGCTGTCTGGCTGTTCTTGTTCCAGGTGACTGAAGGACTGTGCTCTGCAGGTCTGTCAGTGTGGCACTCATCCCGTCCTCTGCTCTCTCCTGCTATTAAAGTGCACACACTCTCCCCACGCACACCCAAACCCTAACAAAAACACAATCAAAAAAGCCCCTTAAATTCTGCTGACTCAGAGAGACACATTCTTGCCCTTCTGAATGAGGGGTGAGAGCTGTTTAGGAGAATTTAAATGAGGTCCTTGCCAGCAGTACACAGGAAAGATCGACGCTGTTAGATTAAAAGGCTGAGATGCTGCTGCTCACTTTAGGTTTTGCTGAATCATTTAACAAGGTGCAGAAAGTAGGTGAGCCCTGACTCTTTTTTTTTTTTTTTTTTTTTTTTTTTTTTGCTGAAGAGAGCCTCATAGGGATATATTTGAGAATTGCATGGAGACTGAAAACATAGAAGGAAAACTGTAATAAGTTTCAGTGAACCTGGAAGGCAGGACCCATCCTGGTGTGAGTCAGAGGGTGTAACTCTGGCTTCTCTCCTGAATCTCATTAAGCAGACATACGTACTTTATGTTTATGTATACTGAATATTAAGTATATAATTACAGAAAATTACATGCAGTTTTAATTTTGCTGCTCACACTGAATCTTGAAAAACATTAAAACTTGTCAAAGATTTTTAAAATTTTAATTTTTTAAAAGGTTAAATAATGTTCAAATAAAATGTAAAAAAATACTATAAAAAGCCTTCACTAGTTACTTGATATTTCTAAAAGCTTTTATTGATATGAATTCATATTTCCATTTTTTAAGAGACAGGCTTCCAGATTTTAGTTATGCAATTGAAATATGAAATGTCTGAGAAGCAGAATTCTAGAAACCAGTGTTAAGAATCTCCCCTCACAGCTCATTTATTCAGTGAAGAAGTTGCCTGGCTTCAGTGTAATTTAAATGGTCAGGTCTGTTCGTTAGTACTCTGTGCTTCTTTCTTAAAGTTCAAATAATGACATACTTTCATGTACCTTGTTTTGACATAATCCCATTTTTATGAATAGCTTTAAAAAAAAGAGGGAGGTATCTCTTACTAGAAAATAGTCTTCCTTTACTAAAAAATCCCTTTTCTCCCGATGTCAACTCCATTCAGCATATTAATTGACAAGAAGGAGTATATACATAAAATGGTAGAGAATCCAGCTGTCAGAGGATATTTTTGAGATGATCACTTCCTGCCTAATTTGACCCCGACTGAACAGTGGGGTTTTGTGTGCTGGGCTGCAGCACAGGCTGGCTGTGCAGGGCTGCTGGGTGTCCCTGAAAGAGGAGATGAGTGCTGTGAACTCCAGACCTCTGTGCACTGTCAGAAGCTCTTACTGTGCCAGGGTAATCTTTTAATAGACATGCTTGCCAGAACGACTTTTTCCTTCAAAGACAGAATGAGAAAGCACAGTTGTCATTTAAATTGCCTCTGTCTTTTGTAGTAGTTGTAGCGTTCTGTTGACCAGGATTGGATAATTTAAAAGCTGTTTAACAAAATAACATGCTTGTCTGTGTGAAATATATACAGTGCTGAGAGACAGGGAGAAAAGTTTTCCTTGACAGAGTTCATGGGATTGTTTAGAAACTGCAGGATGCTGAGACTTGTCTGAGGAATTACAAAAGCTTTGAGGCACCCATGTTGAGCATTTGCATGATTTTCAGATGGGGAAGTGTGTTCAGCTGTCTTCGTGCACCCTCCCGCGTGTGCATGTAGGCATTTCAGGGGAGAGGGAGAGGATTCTCAGCACATCTTTCATTGGGCTTTGCATTTGTTCAACATACATTATTGAAATGCTGCCCAGGACACATCACTTCATCTTGTGTAGAACTTAAATCATCATGTTGCATGATATGGTAAAATAAAAGAGATTGTGAAAGAGACAACTGTAAACATTCTGTTTGAAAAGATGTGCTCTTTTCAAAAGACCTTTCTGTTACAGCCAAATAACAGAGAAGCAGTATTTCCTCACTCACAGAGACATATATATCTATTTCTGCAGAGATTTGTTTTGGATTCTCAGTTCTTCCAGTATCTCCATTCTTTGAAATAATTTTATACTTCCATGTTGACTTCCTCTGTGCTTTAAGTTTTAATCAAAGGTTCCTTGCTTCTGATGTCGAGTACTGATGTTAGCCTGTTTACATTCCACTGTTTTTCCTCTGTATTCGGTGTACATTCAAATGTGGTGGTGCCTTTTTGCTTTTATCTACCAAACTTAGCACACTCTCTTATTATTGACAGCTCAAAAACATGGTATGCTAGTGGGCAGGATGCTGTGAATTATTAACTTTTTTTTGCGCTTTGACAAATTTAGGTTATCTTTGCAAAGAGAAATAGTTTCTCTGAAGGAACCAAGACAGTGGAATTGTAAATAAGGCTTTGCAAACTTAAATTAAATTTTTTTAGCCAAATTTGAATTTACTACATTTCCAAAACATGATTCTGAGTTACAGTTCTCTCATAGGACTCGTACTTTTCATTTCATAGACTAAAATATCAGAGGAGAGATTTTTGATTGTGATTTTTCCTTTCAGTTTGTCTTTCTATATGGATTGATCAATAAAGCATTAAAGAATATATATTGCCACTAAACACCCCCTCTACTTTTTTTTCTTAGAAATGCGATTTCACAACAGCAGTTTACTTGCTCCTTTCAATAAAGAGCCTGCACTCAACTAATTTGTGAGCAGATAAAATGTGCAGGAAACATATGTTTGCCAGGAAGCTTTTCTATAATCAAAACGGTCAGCAGGACAGAAATAATGTTTTTTTTTTCATTAGGTGTTAATCTCCTTCCATTAAAAAGAAAAAATAAATTAAAAATTGGCATACAGCACTGATTAACATACACAAGCGTGAGTGACTCAGAGACAGCATATGTTGCATTAGGTAATAGACGCTTATTTGAGTTAATGTTTAGGTTGTGCTGGAAGTCCCAGGCCAGGCACAGAAAGGCCTTTGCAATCAGGGAGCATTTTGGGCGGCAGACAGCAGGAGCGGTGTCATCCAGGGCACAGTTTGCCCTGAAGCAATTAGCAGGAAGAGGAGGAATGTTGATTTCAGCTGCCAGAGGACAGCCAAACAATGTAGGTTTGTTCGAGGTTCAAGCAGCAGGTTTAATACAGCTTGATTAAGAAAAGACAGTATTGGGAATACACTTGTGGAATTGCATTGGAGATACAAAGTTACTGGTGACAACAGTCATTATTGACAGAGCCACATACTTATGTCTAAAAAACTCTGGAATGATGCTGAAGCATTCAGATGCTGGTTGTTCACGCTTCCATCCCGTGGCAGTGCATCTGTTTATCAGGAATTATCTCCTGAATGTAAATGAATTTCAGTCCTAAGTCATCGCACCTGTTGCCAAGAGGTATTTATTCCAATCACTTGCCTAAAGCGCAGGGAGTTATTGCTTGACATTTTATAGCTCAAAAAAAAAAAAAAAAAGCTGTCGTTTCAAAATCATTTGTTCAGAGAGGAGAAAATGGAGCAAAACAGTTCATTTTACCCTAAGCACTGCTATTTGGCAGTATTCACATTTGCACGGCACAAAGCTGCAATATTGATTTTTCGCTTACAGGGCCTCCCACAAGTTCTTTCTTCGATTGTCAGGATTGCAAGATGGATTGAATTACACTTTGCTTGTTGATACACTTATTTTTTCTTTGGTGATAGGAAAAAATTACAAATAAAGCTTCAGCATAAAGATCATAGCAGCTCTGCTAGTGGACTTTGAATTTATTTATTTTATTTAGTTAAAATTCTTTCTGCACCACAGAGATTCCTTAGAGCAGCATTCCCACCTAGCACATGATGCATTGTTTTGCTTTATTGCTTGCTGCATTTGCAATTTAACACCTACATTGCAATCTCAGGTGTGTCCTCTGCTGCCTGTGAAGTGATCTAACCTTGCTCCAATATTTTTAATGTTTGTCCTGATACAGAACTTCTTGCAGATGCCTGCAGGGGGAAAAACTGCAGGATAAAACACATTCATAGTCATTATAGCAGTTGCCATAGATGATGAAGTAAGATTTGCAGGCTGCTGATTTCTCTGTAGCAAAACTGCGGAGGTCTTGTGTTTGAATTCGGATATTTCCTAGCAGAAGTGGAGCCTGTGTTGCAGGGTCCACAGAAGGGTCAGTTCTGGCCACAGGGAGCTGTGTGTGGCTTTGTCAGCCCTGGCCCCACAACTATCCTGAGCTGCTGCTGCACATGAAGCCACTGACCCCTCAGCAGCTGTACCCCACGCCCCTTCCCTCCTGCCCTGGTGCAAAACCTCTTTGGACAGCTGTTCCCCTTCTTGCTGATGGAAATTCAAAAGATTTGGGAGGGGTGGACTCCCCCAGCCAGGCCATGGTGGGGCTGCAGGCCATGGAATCCCAGCAGGGTGCAGGAGGTACAGGCACCATTGCTGCCAGCTGGAGGGATGAGCTTCCTGGGGATGGCATTAGATTTGACAGGAATAGTAGGATGTAGGAATGGCAGTGACTAAGCAGCATTTTATTTGGTCCCACCATGGCTGTTGTGATGGTAATTAATCAAAGGAGTTGCTGTATTCACATGTGGTGGGGACTCTGCATGAACCCCTCCCTGTGCCCGTTTCACACCCTCACTGAGCTGTGAGTGACTTGTGTCTTCATTGTATTAATTTGCTGCATGGGAGGAACATGCAGGGTATTAATGGGATGGATTTATGTTTTAGCTCTTTCCAGCTTTCAGCCCATGACACCTCAGCAAGCCTGTAATAATAGTGTTTGTTACTGCTCATGGTAAGTGCAGCTAAACTGAGGGCCAGGAGGGAATCTGAGATGGAACTTGATGCTTTCTACAGCACTGTGACTCCTTCCCTTATTAACAAATACTGAAGCATACTGGCCAAGTAGCAGTACTGGTTTCCTGTAGGATATGGTTCCATCAAATATAAAGGCAGACCTGGTCACTGGGCTCTGGCCAGCTGTTCTTGTGGCTGGGCAAGTTCATGCCCAGTCACAGACCTGCTCCTGTGGGATCTCATCAGCTGCCTGCAGTACAGGCAGGTTACCAGCCCCTGGCCTAAATTCATTACACAAGTTGTACAAAAGCTGGCCCTGGTGCAGGGGGAAGGCAGGGATGTGCAGAGAGAGGGGTGGATGGGAAGATGGGCTCTGGCTGCCAGGGAGCCGCATCCTTATATTGTGTGATCATTATAAAAAGCTTTTGCCATCATAACAGATAATCATCTGAATATAGTAGGAGTTTAAATCCAGAGAATTCAATAGAAAAAGTGATAGCCTCTGGTTCATGGGAAAATTTATTATCAAGGGGTTATCTCAAGTTGTTCTTGATTTTTTTAGGTACTTCCTTCCTTGCTTCTTCCAGTGCATCATACTTTTTAAAAAAAGTTTATTTTCTTCACTTTTTAAAAAAACACAGAGCTCCAACTTATCATACTTAGCAGCTATTTCTCGTTGCTGTCGCAACTGGTCTCCAACAGCCTGCATAGAAATATTAATGCCCTTGTGTTACTCTATTATGAAGACACTTCTTAAAAATAGGAAATTCGCCTAAAAATTTAGGATTTATTGTTTTAAAGAAATGGGTTTTTAACACCGCCATATTACCCAGCTTGCCTTCCAAAAGTCACACAATTCTGTAAGAAACAGAAATATTGTTTAATAATAATCTATCAGTAACTGTGTACAAGTGTAGTACGTAGATAGTTTTATTCTGATGTAATATATCCTTTTGCATTTAAAAATGTCTCTAAAAGACTAATCATCTGGATGAGTAGCTGAACCTTGTTTTGTTTTTAAAGTATTTTATATTTCTTCATTGGAGAAGTTTCTTATTTTTAGGAATTCTATTAAGAAAAATAAAGAAATTAAAATGAAACATATTTTTGTGAGAGATGGGGGGGGTTTTATGCAGTACACATCTGTGATTTTTGGTCCTGCTAATTTCTGTATTTGTTTGAAAATCCTATCTATATGTAGTTAAATTTATGTAAAAGACACAGTAAGGAGCACTGGAGTTCAACTAGGTGAAGTGTCAGCATGTATATTTGGATCATGTCCATGCTGAGGTCACAAAATAACTAAGCAAAGGTAACCAGCTCTTCCTGGAGAAAGGGAGACACATAGTGAAAAAGACTAATGAAGTTGGAAGTTGGAACGATGGCTTTGGGCTTTTTTGTGGTTGTATTGTTTTCTTTTTTAAAATCAGTTCTGCAAATCCTGCCTGCTCTGGTGCTTCCCGTTTCCAGACACAGCCTGTCCGACTGTGCCCAGGGAGTGGAGACAGAAGCAGAGAGAAAAGAGGTGGAAACTGGAACGTGCAGTGTAGCCATGCAGACAGGCACCGCTGTCTGCCCTGCCCAGGATTAGAAGCAGTGACAAGGAATTCCCTCTTTTCCCAGATTAAGGACACAGGACATGGTGTAGGGATGTGACAGTTCCTTGAAAGATGCCTCACTTAGCACGGCACCAGGTCAAGCTGTGTAAAGTTGCGCTTCCTTTAGCGCACGAGAGTTAGTGCTTATATGGCAGAAAAAGAATAGCCCAATTCAGTATATCCTTTAGGCTCAACCCCGTTTTGTCCTTGTTTTTTCCCAAGGTTTCAGCCGAGCAGCGCTACCGTTTGGTTTGGTGAGGAGGGAGCTCTCCTGCGAAGGCTACTCCATCGACCTGCGGTGTCCGGGCAGCGACGTCATCATGATAGAAAGTGCCAACTATGGACGGACAGACGACAAGATCTGTGATGCTGACCCCTTCCAGATGGAGAACACTGAATGCTTCCTTCCAGACGCCTACAAAATCATGACACAAAGGTAAAAATATCGTGGTGAGGACTGAAGGGGAAAAATGTCTGCACTAATACAGAGAGAGGTATATTCCGTAAGAAATGTTGAGTTGTAGTTGCCACTTTGCTATTCGGGTAGTGTTGTTCCTATCTAATAATATTTAAAAGAAATAAAAACTACCAGTTGCAATTAGAGATTCTGGGGTTTTTTAATTCTGTAAACAAACATTAAAAAGCAGAAAGATAAGTTCAAGGAGAATGAAACAATTCAGTTATTTGGAGATTCCCTATTTCCTTGTCTTTCAGGGTATCAAATAGCCCTGAGAATGTTACCAAATGGCTGCTGTGTTTCTCAGTAAATGCAGTAAATCCCTGCCATAGTTCCTAATGGTAGTTCCCTGCAATGGAAAATGTCAGAATGCCTGCATGCCAGGATGATTATATGTCATTATACATGTGTGTACAAGCATACATGTGCATGTAAGTGCAAGCTAGTGACAGCGCTTGACATTCAGAGAAGAGAGAAGAACCAAGAATCATAAAGTCGTTTAGGTTGAAAAAGACTTTTAAGATCATTGAATCCAACCATTAGCCTGGTGCTGCCAATTCCACCTCTAAATCATGTCCCCAACTGCCAATAAAAGTATTTTTATTACAAAAGGTGCATGAGAGGTCAAATTCACCAAAAGGCCTGTGCTGAAGGCCATGTATGGGCAGCAGTCACCTACTACTGACAGTTGTGGAAATGTCAGCACAAATCAGTCACTGGCATCGCTACTGGCTTAAACTAAAAGCCTGAAGGAGTTCAGGACTGGTTGGAAGTTTTTCTCCAAGTGTCTTTTTCCTTGGGTGAGGAATCTGAACAAAAAGGGGATGGGAATAACCTGGAAGCTTTCTGGTGCCTGTAAATAGGTGTATCAAATGAAGTGTGCAAGTTGTCCTGCCTTCTGTGCTCCATTCCCTTGGTTCTGCTTGAACATGATAACACTTAGTAACATAGTCACCTCTTAAAAATAGTCTTCCATTTTGATTTACTGCTTCACCTGAGTTGTCATGAGTGGGACTCTTAAAATTGTTTATCATTTTTATGTGACTATGCAGATGTTTTCTACTTCTGTAGTCAAATATTTGGGCTGGATCTCAGACTTCAGTTTCAAATGCTGGAGGTAAACTGAGGATATCAGGTCATTTATTTCTCGTTCTGTGTTGAACCTGTGGCTTGTTTTGTGATCAGTAAGGGAAAGGCTCCATCGCTACACTGTTAAAAAGATAATATAACTTCTTTAAATCATGTTTGAATTATCTTCTTGTGGTTCTAGTTCGTAGTTGTTAATTAGATCAAGCCAGATTTCCATCGAGACTGCAGCAGCAGTGTCATCATCCTCTAATCTGTCAACTCCCTTTGAAACCACCTTCAATTGCTTTTGTAAATGTAGTGCTGCTCTGTAGACTTCCTTGTTGTGTAAAATGCATGTTGTGTTTTGATCAAAGTCTTCCTTATGTTCACTGCAAATATACAGATTAAGGTAGTCAGAGACAAATACAGAGGCACAATCTTGCTTGAAGTGACATCAGACTGTTACTGAAAAGCTGAAATTTCAATCTTTCCCTTTCAGTTAATCAGCTATAAATATATGATAGCTAAGTGTATTTTTGAACTTCCCCCATCTTCTACTCTTATGCTTTGTTCAACATTAAAACAAAATTGTGATCACATGTAGGACATTGGTTCAGATTATCTATGCTCAAAGAGTTTTTCATTTTTGTTCTTTTTTTTCCCCCTGAACAAATGGCAAAGATCATTTGGCACTTTGCTTTCTATTTTTGTCTGACATTTATAGCAATTTGGAAGTTTGCTTTCATAGTTTTCTTTCTTTGATCCTGTCATTAAGTAGAAAAGATGTCTCTTGTCTTGCTTAATTTTTTCCAAAATTGTTCAATTTGTGCTATATTGCAAGCACAGAAGAATGTTGCAAATTTCTTATGAAATATTACAAGTTCCTGTATCTCATTTATTTATAACTGCATCGGTGATTGTAATTTTTTGTTGTCTCCAGCAAATTGTTGTTTGGTACTCAGCACATGTCCTTGATATGATATATAAAAGTAACACATCAGCTGTATTTTGATGGCAGCAATTTCATAGAAAAATCTAACCTGAAGGACTATCAGGTTCATTGGTTTTCCTTTTTATTTAATTGGTTAGAACTTTCTGTGACAGTGAAATCTTCTCTACCTTTAGAAACAAGCAACAATAGTTTCTATATTTCTACTTAAAATCTTGCAGTGTTTACTTTTAAGGACCTGTTTTTGTCACTTCAGTCAACTGTGTTACCACTGTGTTTGACCACTCAATTCAGTTTAGGCGTACAGTTAAATGTAGTTCTGCAGCAATTATTAGGTGCTCATTATTCATTTGCAACATTAATCCACAGCTTTTGCACAGCAGCTACATTTACTGCAATTACAAGGTGAAAACACTGGCTTAATGAGATCAATACTGTGAAATCTGAAGACTGAAAAATAAGATGGGGTTTCCAGTTTAACACAAAGCCGTGTAATCACGTGCTCTGCTCCCCTTCCAGAGAATTTGAGATAGTAGCACACAGACCTTGCCAGTGTCCACTGATGCATCAGCTCCTCTTTCTCAGAACGAGCTGCTATTTAATCTTTTCTACCTCACCTTATTCTTCCTTTTCAGCAGTTCTCAAAAGATTTTTAACTTCGTGCATTCCTAGGAAGCCTGACTAGAACACTAATGACTTCATTGCTTTGCTTCTACCTCTGTAAAGTACTTATTAAATTTTTAGTCCCTGATTGAAATTACATCCCAATTATTCCAGAATAAAGTCTTTCAGATGTATTTAGATTCTGTGTAAACTTCAGACTGGCATGGTTGAAATTAAAGCTTTGAAGAAAGAGACTAGACCTTTAGAAAATCCTTCTCCTCTTTCACACTTCTCTGATAATTAACCCCAGCGTTTGCATACCATCAAGTTTGAGAGATTCTACCACATGCTGCAGTTCAGTACAGAAATAAGCTAATTTCTGGAATATTTGGTGAGCAAGTAGCATAAGTGAGTGGCAGAGGACCCATGTTTCAGGCACGTTTTAGTTCTTAAAATAGTCAAACTCCTCTGTGCTCTGCTGTCCTTTAGCAGGGACAAATCTCCTCTGTTTCCTTTTCATTTAAAAAGAAATTAAATGAACAGGGAAGCAGAAGATGCAAAGCAGCCTGAGGAAATTGCTCTAGTTGCTTGCTCACAAAGTGCGTTTGTGTGGCTGTAGCAGAAATTGTCATGAAACTTTGAAGTTGATAAGGGTAATACTGCTCTTTATAGGCATGGCAGAGATTTGAAAATTAACAGCATAAAATTTACTTATGACCTCGTGTTATCCATTTCTATGGCAAGCGGATTGCAGGTGGATCTTGTGAGTTCTGTTCAAACCACCTGGGTGTTTATGAACATTTCCTGTCTCCAGTATCTCCTATGGTCTGGACCATAGGTAAAAGAATAACAGATATGTTATGTCTGTGTATCTAAATATATATTTGGATGGTGTGCCAGATAATAATTTGGAATAATATAATTTTAAATCTTGATAAACCCCATATTTAAAAAATTACAAGTCTTCCAATCCTTACACTTTATTTTTTAAGCGATTGTAGTTATAACTATTGTTGGGGCTAGTAGCAAATCAGGATTTTGTATTTAAAGAAAATTAAGCCTTTTTACTTGGAATCTGTGGAATCGTTCATGTAGGTGCAAAATTCAAACATTTCCTTTTGACAGCCAAATTAATGTTAAGTTCAGAAGGAAAACACTGTTTCCTTTGTAATACAGGCTAAAATACCTTGAATTTTTAAATAGGAACTGTATGTTCTCTGATCTGATACTGAGAGTATTGTTGTAAACACTGAAAAGAAAAAAATTGAAAATGTTTGGACTTCTTTTGCAGACCATGTAAACATCTACATTAAAAATAAGTAGTCTCACAGTTGGGATATTCAGTTTATTTTGGATCTAATTTTTGATCTGCAACAGAAAGGCAGTTACATTGTTCTGCTCTGTTATAGCCTTTAAATTCTGTTTTCACCTACAATTTATACTATAACTGTGGCTTTTGTGAACTTTACATCTTTGCTAAGCATATTTAATCAGTATAATTTTGCTTTCTAAATATGCACAAACAAGGCAAACTTGATTTTCCATAGGTAAACTTAAACATAAAAATATGTCAGGTATAATAGGTGAACTTAGGCAACTGTAATGTTTTTTAGATACTCTTCCCTTTTAAAACATTGCTGCAGAAAAGTAAAAGGATTGAAAGAGGAACTAATCCTGTTCAGCAGTGTTTGTTTTTTCTGTTGCATCCATCCTGTCCTATCTATAGCACAAGCAACACATGTACCTTCAATTACCGTGTCCATCGTGACACCAGCGACGAGTTCACGCCCGGGTTTTTGTTACCATGAACTTTTCTCACATGGCAGTGCTCTTAACCTGTTACGTCCATCATCTCTCTGCGGGACAGCTGCACTTCAGCAGAGGGTTTTCAGAATGCCCCTGCCCCTCTGACTGATCCAGGCAAAGCTGAAGGAAGCAGCGTATCCATTCCTTCTCCCGCCACTTATTTTTTCTCAATCCATCCCATGGGAGATCGGAGATGTTAATTCTTTTCCATCTATTCACATGTCCGAGAAATAGGTCATTTTGAAAAATCCTATAAATAAATGAGTGCGGTATTTTTGAAAGAAAACAAAATGAGCTCTGTTTCAAAGAAGACTCATCTCTCAAGCCCTCTTTCCTGTTCCTACTTGTCAGGTCTGCAGAGAAAGCACTGTCACACCATATTAGTGTCCTTTCAAATGGAAACAAGTTTGGTCTGTTCAGTAATGTGAGTGCATAAAGCAAATCTTCCACTGGACTCTGGGCTTGGGTGGACGCTGGGTAAAATCTATAACTGATGAATCTCATTCATTGTAGCAAAAAGGTGTAGTCAAAAGGAAACTTGGCACAGGGTGCTTTGCTAATAGAATGCAGAACCTGCTGTGGGTCACTGCAGACCTGAATTCCAGCCTCTGCAACACTTCCAAAGAGGAGCATTTCAGAGCCTCTTTCAAAAACAGTTCCTTCAGACAGGGCCCACAGTTGATTCCGTGTTTAAACTGCAGCACACTTGGCATTTCTGGACAGTGGGACTTGCAGCCTTTCTCACAGGCTGGATTTTATCCTTTGCCATTTGGAGCTGCCTGTAATTGAGGTAATGGCACACTGCACTTCAGGGGTCTGCCAGGCTTAGGCAAGGGCTCTGCTGACCCCTGCTGCTATCCTTGCTTTTTCCCTTGCTTTTCCTTCTGCAGCCGAAGGTTCCCTCTCTTTGCTAAAGACACCGTCAGGTGAAAAGTGTTTTCGAATAAGAGGTATGCCTTGCCTTTTTCTGCCTTCTGCATGTCTTTTTCCTTTTTATGTCAGAGAAACCCCAGTGCTGATGAGAGGGTAGCCCAGGCTGTTGTGGATCGGGAAGGTTACTGGAATTTGCACACACGGGAAGTTCTGTCGTAGCGATGCTGATCTCACGAACGAGGGCCTTTTGCTTTGGCATGCCAGCGCTTTCTGTTCCAGCCTGCTTACAGCTGCTTCACAAAACATTTACCATACAACATCATCAACATTCAATGTCTTTTTCTCAAGCACCCTTTTAAAATGAAGACTTCTATTAATCTGAAATAGGTCTTAGTACAGCAGTCAACCCTGTTATTATTTTGATGTAGCAGAAGCTTAAAATGCTCTTTATTGTGAAACTAAGCTTTTCACAATACCGGCCTGTGGTCAGATTGATTTTTGTTTTGCTTTCTATGTGTTAGTCGCAAGACTTAGTTACGACTCTAATACAAAGAAAAAAGCAGAAATACGTGTAGACTGTTTTCATGCACAAGGCATAATCACAGAGCCTAGAAGGTTCCTGAAACACACCTCTGTCCTTGGTGTTATTACAGCAGAAAACAGTAATACCCATGACTGAGAAGACCCTTTTCTGGCTTTGTGTATTTTCACTGTCATTAATTCTTAATATGAAAGTAGTAGGTCTAGTTTTACTCATTAAAAATAGGGGGTTTTATTAATGGGGTTGTTCTATCATGGCATTACTTAGTAAATGAAATAGAAATCCTCATATTACGAGGTTCTTAGCAGTGAGGTGAGGGGAAATAGCTGTCAGTGGTACTTGATCATCATTTTGCAGTGTGTTCTATTTTAGTTTCCTGCAGAAGAAATTTTACTACACGCGTGCAAACACATAACACATGGGCACGTGGCTGTAGTCACGACATTGGACAGGCTACAAAAGAAACAACAAAAGGATCATTCATACCAACTAATTGCATTTAAAATTTAGATTTAGTTTACTTCAAAAAATATGGGATTCATTATTTTACTGGGGTGTAGCTTGATATTCTATTTAGTGTTTTCATATCTTATATTCAAGTAGTTTTCTTCCTTTTTTATTGGCAAAACCACAATCAAATTCTTCTTAAATCAGCATATCTCTTATCTGGCAGGATCATATATATGCACTCATCACTCTTTCCTTGCTCTTTATGGGGTGAAAATAGATGTAACTAACTATACATATATATACATAAAATTTTAAGTATTATATGCTGTTGCTTGTTTATTTGAGCATCATATAAAATACATGCTCCAGCCTATGATTTTCTTGTGGCTTTTTCTGCTTGCTGAAATGGGCTTTATTAGGTGTGCACACTGTTTAGCCCAGTTAATCACGTACTATATATTTTGGATATGTAATTACCTTTCTTGGTAATTTGCTAATATTTTGAGAACTTGGCTGAGACAACATTGCTTAACCTTCAGCACCTTTCAGTTGAATTTTGTGTCCTCTTGAATGAGTTTGCATGAATTTTATATGTTTTTCATATTTCTAGTCTAGCCAACATAAGTTCCTGGTTCAGTTGCAGTCAGAACTTTATTATTAAAAAGTTCTAATTTACTTATATATTGCTGCATCAAATTTAGTTCATATAGAATAATAATCTAATAGTTGAAGCCTATTAATTCCTCCCACCCCAGTAAAACCTCTATAATACCTAGCCACAACATCTACATTATCTGATAAGTTGATTTAGGACTTTATACATGTGTTCATATAGCCATTTATCTCAACCCTTTCTGAGGAGACCTTTATTAAGCTGTGATGACTGCTGAATATGAAATGTAACCAAGATTATTTTTTTATTCAAATATAATTTAAGTATTCATCAAAGAGGAGTTATGCTTGAAACTGACAGAGACTATTAACATCAAAAAATATAATTAACTGCACTGGGTATCATGAAGCAGAGTTAGCCAAATAGCCGAGAGGTCTAATTGCTCTAGAGTCTGAGAAGCAATAGTTTTATTTTATACTTTTGCTGTGGAATTAATAGTGATGTGGTTTCCTGTGCGAGGCAATTAAAAGCTGCCTGTTAAGGGTCATTGCACTATAGGAAATCTGTTGAATATCACTTAGTAAACAGAACTGACATAGAAAAGGTACATGAGGATGGGCAGAGCAGGGTATAGATCATAAATTAGGACAGATTAATATGAATTAAATATATGTAAGTAAATGATGAGTACTTTCTAGTGTTAAAAGTCAGCAGTAGCCATAAAAGTGAAAAGTTTTCATTAGTAACACAAAGGCAATAGAATTTAAAGATTATTACAGTGAAGATGTTTAATTCAGAGGAAAGAAATAGAAGAGTAACATGGGTTTAAAAATTAAAAAACTATCTACAGAGGAGTAGGGAAATTAGCAGAACTCATATTCTGTAAATGTCTTACTGCCACAGAATAATCTCCTACTTACAATAAAAAGAACCCTCTGACCTTTGTGGCTCAATTAAGCTTTTAGTTGTATTCAACAAGAAAAATCTTCTTTATTGAATCCCATAGATTCTGCCTGTGCCCAGAGTATACATTCTAAAAAGGGATGGCCATATTTGTGGTATTTTGACATTAATGAGGTT
Organism: Dicaeum eximium; assembly: GCA_013396995.1. Classification (NCBI taxonomy): domain Eukaryota; kingdom Metazoa; phylum Chordata; class Aves; order Passeriformes; family Dicaeidae; genus Dicaeum; species Dicaeum eximium. Next base: position 703,868 of record VWZP01005025.1, read on the forward strand.
GCTGAAATGGAAGAGTTTAAGGATCAAAGATACAAGCAATGGTGGTATTTTACTGCATTTTTTTTTCCTCTCTAATAATAAAATTGCGATATAATTGCTTAATAAATGGGCCATGATTACTGAAAGACATAGATAATTTCCCTCTTTCCATTTTATCTTCTCCATATTGCAGAACAATAATTAGCAAAAATACTACTGCCACAAATGAAATAAGTTTTTTTTTCTTTTCTTCGTGTAATAACAGTGAGTTTGCATGTGTGTCCTTTAGTCTAGTACGATACACAGCTCCTGTGGTTTTTGAGAAGCAATATCAACAATTAATGTCGTATGCTAAAATGAAATCACACAAAGAATTGAACTGGAATTCCTGCTTTGTGTGAAGATTGGCTGCCTGTTTCATACATTATTTAGCAGGCTTACCCCGTTTATATCAGTGACATAAGAGTGCGTGCTACTTTCTCAGAAGAGCGCTGTCTTTGCCGCTTCACAGCACAGTGCCTTGTACTCCCAGGCTTGCACATGGTGTTAGCAGATATTTAAAGCACTTCAGCTTAACATTTTATAGGTCATGATGAACTGAGCCTATAAAACAAGTTACGGCAATGAAGTTAATGCAGTCTTAAGAGTGTTACATAGAGCGAATACTCAACATTCAGGATATTTTTAGCCCGCTGTAGACACATCAATGGGAAGGAAAGGTTCCTACCACGAGGAATTTTTTCCATGTCCAACCTGATTTACAATATACTTGCAGTACAGAAGCTTTACTACAAATTTACTATCGAAAGCCATTTTTTTCAGGTTTACCCAGTAATACAGTAACTATAGGAACCTTTGAATTTCAAATTGTTCTACTACACACACGCGCACACACACACACACACACACACACACATACACACATACACATGCAAAACAGAAAGAAAGAGAAAAAACGAGGCAGAAAAATAATTTCATTGGGCAAGTGTTAAAAACCAATGTCATGCACTTTGAACACCTCGGAGGAAAAGTCTTACTCCTTCTCAGTGGCACCAACCTGTACAATGTTTCATCTGGCAAGATGTGTATTTTGCTGTTGTAGGTGCAAAGGCATCTATATTCCTTTCTAAGTAGTAATCTGTGACCCTTACTGTTCATTGCTTCTGAGATGCCTTGCTTCTTGTGATCTACATCTATATAATGCGGGAGCAATTTGGAAATGTATTTAATACACACATTTTTGCAGCACTGTAAAATTGTTTTGCCATAACTCAAGAGTTTGTGCTCTATTAAATACTTTCTTTTAGGCTGAATTGTAAGTGTAGCAATAATGTGACAGTTCTGAACCCATAATCTTTCCCTGTTTGCAGAATTTATTACAGACATTGAGTTCAACTGTACTGTTACACTCATGAAACTGTAGGTGTTTTCTCATCTAGGATGTAGCAGCAGTGATATTACTTTCGGTATATTATTCTGGTGCCAGCATCACTGGTGGGTATGAAAAACATAATTTACTTTGTGTATTTAGCTTTCTTGGATAATTTTGCTGCCTTTGTGACAGAGATACAGCAAAAGAACACCTCCTGGAGTCACATTTAAAACAGGAGCACTTTGGGTAATGTACTGTAGGCAGAACACATATGAGTTAGAGCTCACTTATCATGAATGCCATCAGCAGTGCCTTGTTGCTTTCTTATCAGGCACTTCCTGCTGTCAGCCCAGTGCTTATTTCAATAGTAAAGGATTTGCATCAAATGTAACAGTAATGTATGGCTAACATGTGGTTTTTAATTGTGCAGGCACATGAGACTCCTTCAGTGATAGACAGTTTCATAAAAGGATTAGATCATGAATATTTTTGACACAATTAAAGATTGTCTGTGCATTGACAAAGTGAAGGTAGTGAATTTTCTGATATATGTTTTACAGTGGTGAATCTGCTTGCCTTGTGTAAAAACCAACTTCAGAATAGAACGGAATTTTGCAGATGTGCGAACAAGCAAACCGAAGCAGTCCCCTAAACTTCGTTGGGCTCAAAACTGGAAGTTCAGAGAGTGCATAGTTCAAATCAGTAACTTAATCCCTTAACTTCAGATTGCAAAGAAAAAGTAGGATTGTGCTTTCCAAGTTAGAACAGCATACTTTTGCAGGAGAAGTTCTATACCTGGAAGCCCTGCAAGCCTTCCACATGATAATTAGATCCAGACATCACTGTGGGTAATGAATAACAGTGCTTTTGTGACAGGCATTCTTCTCAGAAGAAAAGAATGTACTTGTAGTGAGGACCCTCAGACACATTTTAATAGGAAATGACACCACTCTTACAGAGCTGATTAAAGATCTACCAAGGGACAGCACTTCTGGAGAAAATCAGCAGATGAAATGAGAAAAGTTGTAATTTTATTATTAGTTATCAGTTAAATACGTGTAACTTCAGGGCCATGAAATCTGCAGTAAAAATTATGAGAAAAAGGACTGTACCTTCTTGCTAGCAGATTGCACTTTTATAAATCTCTTAAAATAACCAAATTGTCTTTTGCCTCTTGCTCAGCATTTTGCTCTGCGTTCTGTTGAGCTGTATAAATGAGTCACTCAGCAGCCCTATGAAGTTGGTGGATATGCAGCAGTGGGCACATGGCCTCTGTTGATGAAAATGATAACCAAAAAGGGGATATTCCCCAAGGCAAGTTTACAAAAAACAATTTATTCTTTTTCACCCTGTAAAACTCATCTTACATGCAGGATCTCTTGCATTATTACAAACTCTAATCCTCTGAGTGGGTAATTAACGGACCAGAAAAGCCATTTGTGGAAAGAAAAAGCCATAAGGGTAAAAAATATTTCTCTGCTGAATGATCTTTAAGGAGTAAATAATTACAAGAGTGAGAGGTTTGGGATGACCAATCTAAATCTGAACATAATTAGGATGAACACAGTTTGAAAATCGAAGCAGTTGGCATGTGCAACAATTCTCATTTCAGAAGACTAATTAAATATTTAAAAGCCCAAAACCCCTCACTATTCACAGAAAAATAGCCTGCCATAAAAGGGTCTGTAACTTTGCAGATAATTAGGAAGGGTTATAGGGGAAAAATCACGGATCGGCTCCAAGGTTCTGCAAGGTCACATCTTATTATGGTCTATCTTTTATATGGTCTGATAACAAGATCTTGCTAATTTAGTCTAAGTAGGGCATCCCATAGCGATTTCCCATTTCCCTGGTTAAAAATATGATCATTTTTCCATATGCTGACTGCAATAGGTGAACATTTTTGTAAATAATTTCTCCTAATTGATACAGGCTATAATATTTTTAATTATTCAAGGTGAATGCATGTGTTAAAGTTGAGTTAGGGTTGCACCCACTGCATGCCCCATGTGAAGCCTGCCTGATGCACAGGGAAACCAAAGGACTCTATAGAATCTGGTTGTCTCAGTGGCCAGTTCTGTAAATGACTAAATCTTAATTTCCTGATAGAGGCAAAACAGTTTTTTCTTGAATATGCCTTTCTGTGAGCAGAAGAGATGTGTTAAACTCAGGAGACCCATAGCCAATCAAGCTGAATTTGCATTGCACGGACCTGGAGGTCTGGTGGAAGTGTGAGCATTGAAAGTCTACTAAGGCTTCTGTTTCAAAAGTTGCAGTAACAAATCATACCTGTCATCTAGAATACCTTATTTTAGTAATTAAAGTGGGTGATTGTTAAAAATGTATTTCAGATCTGTGCAAATTAACGTGAAGGATAAGGCTACATGTTTTCAATATTGTAATTCTTCAAGTTACTCATTTAATAATGACTCAGAAGCTGCCTTAAATTACATAACTTTTAACTACATTATGAATATGGTGCATGCCAAGCCATGGATAAAAAAGATCAACTGTGCTGCAGAAAAAGTATTCTAAAGGGTTTTTACTCTTATCCCATACTCTCTGCCTGGTAGTCTCTTCTCCTGCAAGTCTGCTGCAGTGTTATTCCTAAGGATCAGACACTGTGCTTCAGGATTTTCTCTTGGATTTTCTATAGCTCTGCTCTAGCACTGTGCCTCTGAAATAAATGCCCCTTCGTAAATCTCTGGGTTTATTTAAAGCCCCACGTTTCTCCCCTGAAACCTGCTCAACACACGAGGCATGATGCTGCACTCCTGCTCATTCGGTGTGAATAATCTGAGCAAATTGCTCAGATACCACGATGCTGCACTCCTAAAGTTTTCATTAGTAAGTAAGCATAGCTGCAGGCTATTTATTTTGTCTAAATGCTGAAACATTTAATTGGATCTTTTGAACTTCCTACTTTTAAGCAGTGCAGATCTGCTTGGCTTAGTTGGTGTTCTAAGATGTGCACTGCCTGTAATCCCGTGCTGCAGCTTGCTTGCAAATATGCATGCACGTAAATAATATGACAATTATTAATATTATGAAAATTACTCTATTTCCATGTCTTATTCCTCAGGTGGGGTTGCATTAGAAACATTTTCTCTAAAGACTCTTCTGCTTCATACTGTTACAGGGTTTGGGTTTGCACCTATGCAGACCTCAACAGGAGATTGTTCCCTTTACTTTGCACACCTCATTGCATCTTTGATACTGAGTTTTACTGTCCTTGATTTACAGCCATCTCCTCACAAACTCTGATTGGTTTAGTAGGCCTTTGGTATGTATGGTAGAAAATAATAGAGATAGAAAAGCAGGATTATAAAAGCACCTAAAAATACCAAGAGAAAACAGGAGTTGTGTATTCCACTGGAATATACTTTTTTTTTCGTTTTTCTTTTTTTTTTCCTCTCCCTGTTTTATCTGATGCTTCAGTTTCAGGTTAATGATAACCCCATAATAATAGCGTTTATACCAATAAGAAAAGTATTAGAACAAGAATGAACTGTAACAAGAAAAGCCATTTCTGATAGCTTAGATGTGAGTAAGTGAGAAGATTCCTCATTTTAACAGTGACTGCTTTGAACTTAGAGACATGAATACTACAAGGCAAATGGGTCATAACTAAATGTATTAAAGTTGTAAGAAGAGGTTGAAAGCAAGAAGTATAGTTAAATTACTTTGCCATACAAGCCTGATACACATTCATTGACAGTGAATCAGACTGGGTAATTCTAAGAAAAGGCCTATGGGAGTTGCATATTTTATGCTGTGTTTTATTGTCTATTTGGAGTTTTTATGCTTAATGCGTACCCTTAGACTCCCACAAGATTACATTGTATAAAGAAAGCACAATTAAATATTATTGCAATTTTTTATTGAGCAAATGGAAACGAGGCTATGGTGCACCTTCTCCTACAATATTAATTATAGACTATTTAGCTTCCTTATATGGGTTTACTTGGTAATTAGGAAGATTCAACAAATCATCAATACTATATTTTGAAAGAAAGCAGAAGGAAAAAACACCCTTATTTTTTTTTCTTCACCCCAAATATTTTTCATTCAAATCCCCCAGATTTATTGCTGTAATGGTCATGCTGCCAAGTGCATAGGAAATCCTAGGGCTGGTTCATGACCTTTCAAACCAAGCTGTAGGATGCCTCACTGCTTTAGCAGCCATAGGTGAGTCACCAATATCTAGACACAGCTCTTATGGCCAAATTCTGCTATCATACCTGCTCACATATCTCCTTTTTTCTTTTAGATAATGAAAACTACCAAGCACAGCTCACTAAATCCATTTCCTCTTTGAGCTCAGTAAAATAGGTGCTATTTCCTTTCTGCATGCTCATTCCCCTATAATAGTTCTGGGGCTTCTAACTTAAAATTAATTTGTAGAAAATCTTACAAATTAATAAGCAACGTTGTCAGTGTGTCTTCCTGGGTTTTAAAAGGCTAGTCCCAGGATTATATATCTATCCTTAGGGGTGTGGGGCTCTGTAGGATGCGTGCACTCATTCATCCTGCATGGGAAGGGAGGTGCTTGAGCACTTTGGAAACAGCAGTGATGGCTGGCCAATCCTCCTTCAAATCCAGGCTTTATAGGAAGGCTGGATTTTCTCAGCAGGTCTTTTTTCCAGGCTTTGGTTAGGCTTAAATTGCTAGCTCATTAGGTCTCAGTACATAATAATGTATGGCTTGTGAGGGGAACTTGAAACTCAGAATTTAAATACATTCCCTTAAATTTATCTAATGTGGCATTTTTTTGTGCATACTTATCTATCAAAATACCCCTGAAATAAAATCGCTGTTCTATATTTTATATGTAAGTTTTGTAATATAACACAGCATTTAAGTAGTATCTGACATCTTCATACATCTGTAACTTTGCATTTAATGACAGGAGGGGAGGTTTAGTGAATATGCAACCAAAAACAAAACCACATTTCACATGGCATTGTAGACCATTAGGAATACAGCTGTAAAGACAGCAACTTACTCTGGGTAATGAGGTTCAGGAATTTTTCAGTGTAAGTCACCACATGAAGTGCATTCATCCCATATTCCCATCTCTTTCACTCAGACTGCAGCTCACCCAGGGTGAATAAGGAACAAGGAGACCATATGGAGTATGTGGTGCTGCAACTCGGAGTTTATGTGCCTCAAGTGGTGTTTAAGCAGGTTGCTGCAGGCAATATGCAGGAACATGCCATCATGCTGGCTTTTAAGTATTTAATCAATATGCTGAAAGAGAAATATCGTCAGACTGACTTGAAAGTTTCAAAACAAGATAGTTTTTTAATACCAAGATAGTTTTTTAATGTATCAGCAATGCTATTAAAAATTAATTTTACTTAGTAAATGTGGGTTTATATAGTATCTCTTTATTTTTATAGTGAATTACATGTGACTCTTTGCTGTGTTTGCATTTCACCCTACTTAAGGAAACACTGCATTCACAGAAATACAGCATTAGGAATACCTAAAATTATTTTGATAGTTTTTTCTGACTATACATTAATCTATATCCTTTTCAAAATAGCATGATGTTTATTTTATGTTACTATCTTTGTCAAAGTTGTGTATGCAAAACAAAAGCATTTGAAGGATAAATTGCAATGTGGACATTATTTCATACGTACCTTATTCTTGCAAACTGCAAGAACCACTTGTTAAGGGTCTGTTTGTATCTTTCTGTGTCAGATGTGACTTGGCCATGAAGATGACCTCTTCCCTCAGTCATTTGGTTTCATCCATGTAGTGATAATGTCTTCCCAGAATCTGTTTCTCTGATCCCAGTGCTTCACTTTCTGGTCCAGTCATGATACACTGTGTTTTTCATTTTAATGCTGGAGTATTTGTTCAAGTCCATAGATTGTGCGTTTTTAATCTTCCTTAGAACAATGGTGAATAATGGCCCTTGGCAGGAGATAATGAAATTTTCTTAATTTATATTTTCAAGCAGAAGCTTCAATTGAAAATGGCATCCTGTGGCCTGCAGACATAGCTCTAGTGCAAGTTTCAGGGGAGCTGTAATAATAATGCAGTGCCAGCAGTGACGAGGAATGATAGGACAGTGAAGAAGCAATTTAAGAAAGAAAAGAGAATGTACCAAAGCTTTATTGTAGCATATCTAATGATCTGCTGAAGATTCCCAATAGCTTTGGGAGCATGACAGGAGAAACTAATGTTATCTTGCCAAAACAGAAGCCCCTGCTTAATCAGCAGAACAAGATTATTGATTAAAACACCTCGCACAATAGATTGCACATGGAATCTCATCTCCATACATTGCACATGAAAAAGTGCAATAATAAGCAGAAGGTAATAATAATAATAAAAAAAAAAAAGGCAAAAGCAATTTGTTGGGAATTGTACAAGTCAAGATTAGAGTTGAAATACAAACAAATTATCATGGAAAGTACAGCTGTCCTTATAGCTGAGCAGAGAGGATGGATGCAGCAGGAACAGGGCTACATCATGAGCAGAAGATAATACCAGCCCTGCTGGAGCTGCTTTACTTTCCATTTTCTTTCTGTATTCATCTGAAATGTGAAGGGCCATTCCTCATTTGCACAGTCTTCTTCCTGAGGTGAAAGGAGTTCAGACATTATACTGTAACTGTTAATTAAACACTCCATTTGATTTTTAGATTACTCTAAGTGATGCATGTGCATTATGAAGATGTAACCTTTCTCCATTCATACTAAAATACAGAAGAAGCGTGTGTCAGAGTACACAATTGCTCCTTGCATTCATGAGAATAGGGGTAATTCCTGCATTTCCCCTTGCAAAACTGTTGTCACTGCTAGCACAAGAACCTGAATTATCATTCTTTCATTACTTGAAAATGCTTACTTGAATAGATGGGACCACATTAACAGTATATCATGTTTAAAAAAAAACTTTGGTTAAAATGAATGAGGGATTTCAAGTTATTTGCCAGTTCAGGTTTTTGAGGTATGGATTTTTTCTTTTCCCCCTGATGTTGTCTAGGCCAATTTTGCGATTTCCAAGGCACTTTATTTCTACAATAGTCTTGTTTTGGAAAATCCTGTGGCACAAAAGGTGCTTGCCCATTACAAAAAGGAATGGGTCACCAGATTTAAGGCTGTAACAGTGCAATATCCTCTTCTTCAAGCACAGTGATTCTAAGTGTAAAGGTTTCTTCAAATTATGAAGTTTTACTACAGCAGTGATGAGGTAGCTTTGATAAACTGTAGCCATGTAGGATAATCTGCTGTTTAGTGCTATTTTGTTGAGTGGAGTATCTTTTATTCAATATGCCACAGAATTCAAGTCTTCTTGTCTTTAAGAAGCTCAAGTGAAACCCTTACCAGTTCGTAAAATGTGGTTTGGCCAAAGGGGGGCAAAAAGTGACCATATGCACAGCAGGTGACGTTTTTCATAAAGGAATTGTCAAAAGTTTTTAGAGTGTTATCAATTTTCTGTAAACACCACACAATGCCTGAAGTTTGACTCCAACATTTACTGTACAAAGAAAAAAACCTGCATTTTCTTCTGAATTATTGTTACACATCCTTTTGATAAAACCTAGTATGAAGTTCTTCTCAGTTTCCTGGCTGATGGCAGCATTATGAATCTTTTACTGGGAGAAAAAGAAACTGAAGAAAACAACTCTTCACAGGGAAATTAGTCTATCTTTTCCTCACTGCTAAATATGACCTTGGTTAGCTTCATTCTCCAGCAATTTCTCCCAACACGTACTTGTTTTATTTTGCAACAAATAAATAATTCTGTCTTAATTGCTGCTCATTTCAGTATAAAATAAAATTTTCATACAGCTCAAAGCTGTGGAAGCCATCCTACTGAAGATGCACTAGGAGAAGTCTTGTAGGAATTACTTTGGCTTCAGCGTAAGGTTTTTGCTAAAGAAACACAAATTTAAAGAAATTTGTTACAAAGTCATACATCCCAGATTTTCTCATGCTGGTTAGTGTACCTGAGGTGTGGCACGTAAAAACCCCTGTATCAGGGATATTGCAGAGGCCTGTGAGGTTTGGGGCCACATCCCCATGGCTGCTTCCACAGCCTCCATCTACACCACACACACAACAGCAGCGCTTGTCCTCCATGGGGGGGACTGTGTGTAATTTTCACTTTCAGACTGAGTACACTGGTTTTCTCAGCAAGCTGGGGGCACATTTCACCCCTTCAGCCTGGGTCTGAAAACCCCTGGATGTGTCAGAGTCCTTCCAGACCCTCTGCCCTCCTGCACAAGCTGCTGCACTGACTGACTGAGCCATTGGGGTGGGAGTGGGGCAGTTTTATTTGTGCAATAGCTGTGCAGGGGACCTGGCTTTGCCCTCTGGAAAAGGTGGCAGGTGAATTCCCACCACCTATCCATATCCATGGTTGTGTATATACAGAAATCCCTAGCTATTTTTCATTAGTTCTGCAATTATGAGGCTTATGATGGTAGAAATAAGCAACTTAAAATTTTTGTTTTAAATTTAACTTTTTAACTTTATCTTTTTAACTGTTTTTCTTATTTCCTCAAATGGCCATTCTTTACTGCTTCCTGTAGCCTAACAGAGGAAGCTTAGAGTCCACCAACCACTCCTAAAACAATTAAAATGGAAATGCTAATGTTCTCTGTCTACAATAGCTCTTCCAACTAAAATAATTTCCTTGAATCACAAGAAAAATCTCTCTGAGATGTAAAACCATTCAGCAGGATGTATGTCTCTAAAGATGGAAGGAATTACTCATTGTTGTTACTATACATTACTCAAAATTGCACGTTTTTTCAATCCTATCGTCTTTGCATTTTGTTTTCCTTTTATTGAACAGTAGTATCAAATCAGTATAAATGTGGTACTTGATAGCTATCTCTACCAGTGGGGACAGTTAAGATAGCATCCATCTCCAAATGTAAAAGTGTAAAGCCTGAACTAAAATATTGTCCTGAAGCCTTCTTTTGGACTTTGGCTGATTAGTATTAATTAACTTTGTTGTCTTATGGATTGAACTGCCCAAGTGTGAAGAGAGTTAGCACTGAATGTAGTCCTTTAGTATGAACTAGCAAATTAAATGTAATTTTAAATTAATTAGCTTGCTTTCTTTTCCCATTATAGGTGCAACAACCGAACACAGTGTATAGTAGTTACTGGGTCAGATGTGTTTCCTGATCCTTGTCCTGGAACATACAAATATCTAGAAGTTCAGTATGAATGTGTTCCTTACAGTAAGTATAATCTTTTTATTCTTGCTCTCTTCCTCTGGCCCTCACAATTGAAGCTGGAGTGCTGTTACATGGAAAAGAAGCATATGTTTATGGCCCATGGACCCATTATGCATGCAAAGCACTTGCAGACTAGGGCCTCCAATTAGCTTCACAAAGTGTGGAAGGAAGCCATGGTGTGATGCTGGCCAAGTGTCTGTCTGTGTGCTTAAGTGTTTGGCTTTTAAGGCTACTGTTTTTCCAGAAAACAAACTCAAATTAGCTATTCAATAGGCCAGATAGAAATTTGTACTTTTGCCTGCAACCAGTTGCTGACAAATTGGCTTGGCTCACAGACTTGCAAAGCAGGAATTGACTTCAATTTTAATCATGGTCTACTTGAAAGGCTACCTGCTGCTGTGGTGACTTTGGGTGCACAGCAAAACCCAGCACTGACATTCAGAGGCAAGTGACCCAGTTGGGGGACATTGTAAAAGGATTTTGTGCTTAGTTATAAATGAACGCAGATTCAGAGTGAATAATTCATTAATGAGGTACTCACACTGTGTTCTTTAAAAGCAAAGGGGAAAAGAGTGAAAAAGAAATGTTTGCTTTTAATTTAAAGACAAAATACCAGTTGTGTCTTGAATCAGCTACCAAAATAGAGTTTTTCTCTGAAAACAAAGTAAATAGTGAAATCATGATGAGCTAGAAAAATGTGAAGTTATGGCTACTTCAGCAGTTTTGTACAATATTCTTTATAATGCCAAAGTTCAGTAGCTTTAGACATATTTCTTATTTCCTTGATAATAATAATTAATGCTTTTTTTTATTGACATGTATGCATGTTCATGAAAGTTCTGCAGATTCAACACTTTTAACTGGTTTTGCTTTCTTGTAAGGTCATTCTTTGCAGTGACTTCTCTCGTCCCGTAACTCAACAGAGAAATAGCTGTGCTTGCAATGGAATTTGAGCAGTGCACTGATCATTCCCTTGAGTTATTATTGGGTGTGAATTTCTTGATCTGCAGTAATCCTTAACCAAAGTCGTATTTTCTGTTGGTACACAGGCCAAGTCTGAGATGCAAAAACACTCTGGTGACAGTATATATTGAAAAAAGAAGGAAATGAGTTCTGGCATAAGCAAAGCTATGTCAAAACTGTCCATACTGTTTCCTGCAAAATTTAGAATTCGGAAACTGAAATACTACTCTTCACCATATTGAACCTTCACTGTTGTTAAAGACCAAGCACAGATCATCTGTTTTTTCTTCATTTCTGCTGTGTCATTGTGAAATTGTTGCTTGCTGATTTTTTTCCCCTGTACCATTTGTAGGTTTGGAAGCCTACTGCAAACAGTGATCCCTAGTACCATTCCTCCTGTGTGTAGTATTGGTGGCTTGTTGTAACTGTTCTTCTCTTGCCACTTTCGAGGAGTGATGTCTTACCCCAGTCTAACCAAAGTTTTGTTCCACAAAGACCACTTCTGCTTTAGCACTATTTTCATTTCCAAATTCTCAGAAAGAGGGCAGTGCATCTGATTCCAAAACCTGAGGTCAGTCAAGTGACAAGAAGTTACGTTTCCAGTTCCAGTAGGCTAGCTCATAGAGGAAAAAATGTAATGCGAATAATGTTCAAATATAATTTCTTATGCTGTTTTAGGAAGAGAAGTGTGGATATGTTCTACTGGTTGGGTATTGCTATCTCCAGGAATCTTTTCTTTTCCAGTTTCAGAAGTGTAGTGCCACAGCGCGGCCTATCCTGTATTCTAACTTGTAGTTACTTTGATTTTAAAGTGTTTATTCTTGTTTACTGTTTACTTGCATTGGCCTACCCTTTGAACTCTGTAATTCTGTGTCTATCATAATTCAGGATTCTGGACACTTTCCTGTTTTTCAAAGTCCGAAAGTTTTGGAGTTTGTCAACTGCAGCATGTACAGTGATGACACTGCCCAGTTCCAGAACTGTAAGAGGCATCACCTGTCATTACCAGCAGTCATCAAAAAGATTGCCAGTTACTAAAATGAGTTTTGAAGGTTGATTTCAAATCACATTGTACTTCAGTAGCCATTTTGATTGTTGACTCTCTTTCTTCCCTGTCCCACAAAGCCTATCCTGTTATTTTTCCAAGTCTCTTTTTTTTGATGCCTGGTAAACTCCAGTTATCAAGTCTAAATTTTATTTCCTTACTTGTTCCAGAGCTCCTTATCTAAATATACAGAATTACTGAAATCATTAGATTTGCAAATAGCAGCTGTCTCAGTGTAAGAGACTTGTTAGAAAGGTAGGATAACCTTTTGTGGGCCCAGAAAGGGAGGAGTTTAGTGATCACAGCACTTCTAACCAAAGTTCATTTATTTCATGAATCTCATCCTAAGTTACTGCAGGACTGAAAAATTTGCAATACTCACTGTGGTAGCTTTCAGTCCATGAGAGATGACAAAACAGCAATCATAATACATTTCATGATGAAAGGTGAGAGTTCTTACGCACTGGAGTTGCTGTCACCCTTGTACAAAATGCAGTTTATGAGCTCCTCTATGTCTTGCTGGCCTCCAGAAATACATAGCTGCTTTGTTTATTTGAAAGTACTTAATTTGCAAATTTAACTAAGTTTGAAAGTACTTAATACATGCTTCCTTTTTTGCATCTCAAAATGAAAACAAACAAACGAGCAAAAAAAAAAAAAAAAAAACCAAAAATAAAACCCCCAAAACCACAAAACAACTTTTCAGATACTCAGTTGAATCTCCAACAAAAATTCCAGACAAATTTCACAGGCATTGCTTTGTCCTGAAATAAAAGAGTGGTATCAGTTAAATTACAAAGAGATTGAGAGTACTGTACTTGACACTTCTCTCACTTTTAATGCACGATGTACGTTGGCACTTTGACTAACAAAAGTCAGTGCTTTTATAAGGAAAAACATCAAACGTGCCATTTTGTGTATCTCTGCATTTTTATTTTAAGCCTCTTTTGGACTCAGGTATTTAATAGAAAATGTTTTAAAGTGTTTTATTCTCTCTCTGTGTGTATTGATTGCACTTTGCAGCATTTGTTTATTTCAATAAGCCCATCTGTCCCTGAGAAATGTACAGCTGCACACCAGTGCATGCAGAGCAGACATGCCAGTAATGATTTTAGTTATCCCTATCTTTTTCCCTCTGTCTCCTATTACTAATTCTAAGCAGGTACTGTATCAATATTGCTCTTTGGTGAGAAATAAGCACATGCATAGAAGTTCACAAACAGAATCATCTGAAAGTCATTAATACTAATGGTGAAACCCAAGAATTCACCTCAGAATACATCTTCTGTTTACTCAGATAAATCCAGAATTACAAATTACAGAAAAATGAGTATTTTACCTAAAGCTGTAGAACAGTATAAAGGTTATGAAAACTACTGTTCATTTTGAAAATATTGACACCCTCGGGTTCCTCTGTAAAGTTATGGAATTGTTTCCTGAAGAAACACTAGATCAGATCAGCCAATATCATTCTCAAAATAATCATATGTAATTTTATTAAATGAAACTGAAAATCCAAAACTTTATATGAAACATACAGAGGCATTCTTCAGGATAGTACTGTAATACTGAAAATGTAATAGCTGTGCAAATAGTTTTGATACACTTCCCTGGTATCAGTAGCTACTGTTACACAGATTGGTACATCTGTCATTTTCCAGGTCATTTTATGAAACCAAGGGAATATACTTGAAAGGCCACAGAGTATATGAAGTAGGTTTTATTGGAAATAATTATTGAAAAGCTATTTACTAGCTGGGCTTCAGCTATATATCTTTCTGTAACTTCCTTAAAACTTCCTGGGGGAAAAATTGCTATAGTAATATAACTTTATTAATTGGGTTCGGTTTATGTCTTCCATGTATGGGGCAGGATGGATGTTTGTTTCAAACACAGTATGGCTGCCCTTGCATACTAGCTTGCTGTTTCGGGCTTAATCGATGATGGAGAATATCTGAATGAGCTAATTGTTAATATTTTCTTCTCTTTTCCTCTTGCTTACTGTGCTTTTGCTTCTTTTTTTCTAGATGTTTTTGCTTATTCCTTCTAGTCTGATTTTGCAGTTATAGACTAAGAAGTGGCAAAAGTTCTCAAGATTAACATTCAGGAAAACTAATAAAATAAAGCCTAAGGAGACCCAAAGGGTGCAAGCTGCTTTCTTTACAAGAAAGAAAAGCAGGGAAATGTCTGGGGCAAAGATGGGGGAGGTTTAATAATCACATATGCAAACCTATATAATTAATATACTGAATTTTGTATTTCTAATTATCAATTAATATAATATCTATATGTGCACTTGCACATATATGATAAATTAAAATGTTGCTCAAAAACCAACTTGATTAGCATTATACTTTTAGAAGAAGAAGAGTGTGTATTGGATGTATTAGTAAAGTAATTCATTATTTATTCAGGTTCACTAAGTGAAACTACATGTCAACATATCTGTATTCCCTCCTTAATCTACTGAAATGATTGATCCATGTTCATTTGCGTAACCGTAGAATCTCTCTCCTGCTAGGTTATCCTGTTGTCTGTTTCTCTTTATCCAATATAGTGCAGTTCTTATTCTCCCTATATTTAGCGTCTGTTACTAATTTAATCTTTTAGACTAATAGTCAATTTATGTTAATCTTCTTTCTTTTTTCCTTGCACTTTTTTATTTTTCTTCCGATGCTTAAAATAGAAGTGGAGCAAAAAGGTAAATAACGTATACAGTCCAAACCCCAGCTCCTTGTTATGTGCCTTATGGATGTTAACCTCTTCCCTTCCCCTCCCCACAACACTCTTATATTATGATAATCAGCAGGATCTCATAAGTACACCTCATAAAGAAGTCGACTGTTTGCAATAAAGTGACTTGGCTGCTTAAAGTAGGTGGCGGGGTATAGTGTCTGAAGTACTTGGGCTGGAGGGAAGACTCCCTTGCTTTTTTCTCTCCCTTTCTCTTTGTCTTTCTTTCCCTCTTTCTCTCACCCTTGGGTAAATTCTTGTTAATCAAGTGTCATCTTGCCTGGCTTCCAGAACCCTCTCCATAGCATGCCATGGTTACAGGGTTTCCTGGTCTGTTTCATTCATTGCTTTGGTTGTGTTTTGTTTTCTCTGCTCCTAATTGCTTTCTCTATATACCTGATGATTTGTTTTGTTTCTTTATTTTTAATCGAGGCACCTCCTTTTTCAGCCTCACCACTTCTTAAAGTTCTAAACAAGTCGATGCGATTTTTTTGGACTGAAATGACCTAGCACACTGCTGCACACCAGTTAAAAGCTCTGGAGCGTTAATGTGTACTCACCAAAAGTCTGAAATGAAAATGCAAGAGTAGCTCTACATTTTCAGCTGTCTGTGTATGCCATTGAGCCTTGGTCTGTACTAGTGAAAACAGTTCCCATCCACTTTCCATACTGGTACAGCAAGAACATGGTAACTTTAAGAAAAGTGGATGATAAAGGGTGACAATTGCATTAATTATAATATAAGGTATAATCTAGTGCCAATTAAATTGATTTTTTTTTCTTCCTGACACAGTCATTATGATTTACCTACCTTTTTGGTTTTTTCTTTTTTTTTTTTTTAATTTTTATTATAAAACCGTCTTAATCTGACATAATTCTTGTCTTACTTCTCTCTGTGACTGTTAGTTTTTGTTTGCCCGGGGACGTTGAAAGCAATTGTGGACTCACCGTATTTATATGAAGCTGAACAAAAAGCAGGTGCTTGGTGCAAAGATCCTCTCCAGGCTGCAGATAAAATATACTTCATGCCATGGACTCCGTATCGCACGGATACTTTGATAGAATATGCTTCTTTAGAGGACTTCCAGAACGGACGCCAGCAGACGACGTACAAGCTCCCAAACCGAGTGGATGGTACTGGATTTGTGGTGTATGACGGCGCCGTCTTTTTCAACAAGGAAAGAACTCGGAACATAGTAAAATTTGACTTGAGGACTAGAATTAAGAGTGGAGAGGCCATAATCAATTATGCTAATTACCATGACACCTCTCCTTACCGATGGGGAGGAAAGACTGATATTGACTTGGCAGTTGATGAAAATGGCTTGTGGGTAATTTATGCTACAGAACAAAACAATGGGATGATAGTAATTAGCCAGCTGAACCCCTACACCCTGCGCTTCGAAGCCACCTGGGAAACGACCTACGACAAGCGGGCGGCGTCCAACGCGTTCATGATCTGCGGCGTGCTGTACGTGGTGCGGTCGGTGTACCAGGACAACGAGAGCGAGACGGGCAGGAACGCCATCGATTACATCTACAACACCCGGCTGAGCAGAGGCGAGCACGTGGACATTCCTTTTCCCAACCAGTACCAGTACATCGCCGCAGTGGATTACAACCCCAGAGACAACCAGCTGTATGTGTGGAATAACAACTTCATTCTGCGATACTCCTTGGAGTTTGGCCCACCTGATCCTGCCCAAGGTAAGAATTTCTCTCTTTTTCCTCGTTTTTGATCTCTTTGTGTTTCCATTCAGAGAAATAAGTTACGATATTTTTGGTCTTAGATTTAGCTCATGGCAAAAAGGTGAGGAAGGGTTTTTTGTCTGCACTGTGCTGAGCTGAGCAGCATTACAGCGATGCAAGACAAATTTGCAGAACCTGTGAATAGAAAAATAGAATTACTTTATTTGGTTTACAGGCTCGTGCTTTTCTTTTTATCTTTTTTTTTCTCTCATTTCTTTTTATCTTTTTTAAATACAAGCGTCTAGCTTTTCTGTGTTTGAGAATGAGTTGGGGAATTATTTACTTCATACCATCAGTCAGTTTGACTCCAATAGCTAAACAGAGTTAGAGTTGCTTCGTGCTGAGCCAGAAGCCTGCTCCCATCCGCTCGGTGTTACCTGCCTTCTGAATTGATTGCAGCACACACGCAGATCTTTTAACTTCTTGGCGCCAGCAGTGGAGAGCAATGTGTGCTGGGAGCTCCCAGAGGAGACATATGGGGTTAATGTGCAATACCAAGCATAAGTTTTTTTCCGCAGCCTTATTTTCACAGTTTCTAATGTCGGGTTAGACGAGATTGTCTGACATCTTTTTAGTGGATTTCTCAGTAAGCCCCTTACAATTGCATTCCAGCTCACTAGAAGTTAGTAGTACTTCCTAAAAGGAAAGATACTAACTGTCAAAAGGGAAAAGAAAAACAGAGGTCTTTAGGTGTCAGAAATCCCTAAAAATGACATGAACAGGCACAGCCACATATTAACATCTACAGAGGAGAGTAAATACCAGGAGAAAATGCTCTGTGGCAGAAGATGTATGCAGCAAAAGCTGCTTTAGGAATGAAGGTAATACTTCACTTCTCTCATCTAACTGCTATGCATGTTTAGCAGCCGTTTTTTCTACTTCAAGAAAGTAATAATAATGGCTTCTCCACATGAAAAGTGGCTGTCCTGCTTCAGTGAACTGATTCATGCACAGCACTGCAAACTGTATTATGCACACAATTATAGCAACACACATATAGCTTTTCCAGGTTCAGAACTGCCTATGAGGCAGCAGAACAGGGTGGTGTAGAACCAATATATTAGTGATCTCCAAAGCCATGGGGGATCTGTCCAGTCTCCTGCAGACCTCCCTGGCAATACCTGGCCAGGCTCAGGAAGGTTCCAGGTGTTTGGGGAATTGGCCAGCTTTGCTGTCTGTACATCGAGCAAGTCCATTCCTCAGGGAGGCTTTGGGGCTGCTCTTAGCAGAGAGATAAACCACCTATGTAATTAAAAAAAAAGTTAAAGCTTTCGTTTTCATACATTCTCATACATGCCACTTTTCATTCAGTTCAACTGAGACAAAGATGCATTTTAAATTCTCCAAAGCTTTAAGAGTAAGAGGAGAAAATGGAAGTGCAGGCTCTAAGTAGCTTTTGCAGTTCAAGCAGCTGCTGTGAATGTGAAAAAAGCTAATCTTTAAGTCATTGCATAGAAGGAAAAGTATAAAGGAAAAGCAGGGGCAGAAAAGGCTTTGTGGAATCCTTTGTTCACTTTAGTAAATTTCCAAAAGTCTCCAGTAAGACATTTCATAATGTTTTTATTATGATAGAGTCTTCAAGATCTTAAGTTATAGTGTATGTGCTGACCACATCCCATCTGCTATCAAAACTGGGTTTGGGCATCCACCAGCACCTTTTTCTCTTCCTGGGTTCCTTGCTGGCATGCAAGGCAGGAGCAGAAATAGTTTATTCCAACCAGACCTAGGCGAGAATGGGTCCAGGGCACACTGCAGGGTGCTTGCCTCTCCTCTGAGCTATTTGCCCATTCACCCATGAAGACAGAAAAGGATTATTTGAGCAAGTTATGAGTTTGGATTTTAAATGCTTTAGGACATCACTAAATATCTTTTGATTCTGATCTTTTTAAAATATAGAAACCAAATGAAGACACTCCTTTTATTTGAGCATGTGATGCATATATTCATACACAGTATCTTTCCTTAGATAAAGCCAATACCCAATATTTTAATTTTGTATGGGTATGTACATTGCAGATCTAAGAATATGTTTCAGGTCATTTCCTCTTTTGCCTAAGCAAATTGCCTGTAGTCAGAAAACTACTAAATGAAAGGAAAAATTCACTAACATAATTGTCCTTGAGATGTACTGCTAGAAAAGCAAGGAGAAATTCTTTGCAATATCTACTTCTATAGTTATTTCTATTGTATTTCCAGTTCCTCTGTGTTGCAGCATAAATTCTGGATAAATTGCAGCTCAGTCCTTTGACTATTATATGAAGGATTTATATGTGTAATACACATTTGTATTTTTTATCTCATATGGAATTAGATCAGCTTTTAAGCACACTTGATGAAGAGCATTTTTGTGCTTCTTTTATTCTAATTTGGTTTGGGTTTTTTGTTTTCAACTCAGATTTCTTAATCATCTACTCAACAACATAGGAGTTACGATAACATTCTGTAAGTCACCTAACACAAGAACTTTCTTTTAGTGTCCTTTGCAACAGTACTTTAATATCAAGTATTTAATGGTGTCACAAGGTCAGTGTCTCAAAATTGGAAGTCATGGCCCTTTCTTTTCGAATGGTTAACTTGGGACCATTGTGGAAAACTCAGTAATCTGTGTTCCCTCCGTTGCCAAGTGAGAAATAATGATAGATAAGACACACACTGATTTTTAGTTTTTGCCCTATATATCTGTCTTGGCTATTAGTTTTTGTCTACACCACAATGTCCAGCTACCAAGTGCTTCAAAAACACCAGTCTTTCTTCCTACATGAAGGATGAATTTGTCATACTTGCGTTGCATTTTCCCTTCAAATTTGCTGCCAGGGCCAAAACTTGGGCTCATCTGTGTCCTGAAACTCCTGGCTTTGTTTTCTCTATTGTCTCCTTTGTTTTTAAATCTCCCTGTTGAAACCTCTGAAATACCACTGATGTTGACCTTGCTCTTGCTGCAAACCTACACCATTTTCTCTTCTTGCAACTTTCCCAGCATCCTTATTGTCTTAGTCTTCAGGAGAAACTCTTCAGATTTCTAAAACTGTAGTTGCTGGAGACAGACTACTGCTTTAGTACTCAAACAGTGGGGTCTGCTGCCCTTAGAACTCCTCCCTTGACCTCATTCTTTTTATTCTTTTTATGTTATTTTTTGTCTTGCTTCTCTCGGAAATTATAGTCCACAGACGTATCATAGAATGATGGAAAGATCATTAAGTCCAACTGTAAAGCTCACCCTGCCGAGTCCACTGCTGAACCATGTCCCTGAGCTCCACGTCTGCACATCTGATGCTGAGCAAATGCCCCAACTGCATCTGCAAGGGGTCCTCCTGTGTCTGCAGTGCTGGTGTCTGCCAAGATGGTGCATTTGCAAGGTGTCTGCCAAGACAGTGCTAGGTGTAAATCATCCAGCCTGCAGCTGTGTGTCTCTGGTGTAGATGTAGAAGTGGTTTTCACAGCTACAGCTGTCAAGTACCGCTCAGATGTTGCAGAAGAGCACGTTTTCCAAGATTAAGTGTAAAAAGCATTTAAAAATCAAAACCCTAATTTAAAAATGAAATAAAATACATCAATCAGGCCTTGCAAAAAGCCACTGAAAAATTTGAGATAAACCAGAGTTTTTAAATCCTTAAAATTTAAAGTAAATTTAGTGGATATATCCAGTTACATTCTTTCTACAGGAGGTACCAAAGGCCCAAATGAATCCTTGCTGAAATAGTAATTTTTAAAGGAATTTTAAGTCATTTTAAGTTAAAAGACCAGGAAGAATGAGGGAATTTTTCCTCTAAAAAGTGAATATGAGCATAACATTGTAAGGTTTCCTTGGTAACAAAAAGAAGACAAATCCTTTTGTTCTGTGTTAGTGCATTGGGGAGAGATTTCATCTACACTCATCCCAATTTGTGCTAACTGTTCAAACTGAAGTTGTCTCCCCTTTTGTGCCATGATACCCATCATTAAGTATTATTGGATCACTGCAGGAAGAGGTGGATGTTGTGAGTGTGGACAGAACAGAGACTCAGACAGCAGCGTTACCAAGGGCCTGAAGTAATAGGAAACTAGTGCAACACCAAGAATCTATGAGAAAATCATGCAGCTAATTAAGTAAACTGGGTCTGTACTAGTATATCAAATCTGACAGACTATAGATGAATGAAAGAGTGGTTGTACAATTAAAACAACATAATGGGGACCAGAGAGCATATTTCTTAACCACAGGTATTTTGCTAATTTTTTTTTTTTTTTTTGTCGCATGTTATCATTTTCAAGGTATAAATTTGTAAATGGCTGTGTAAACATTTCACTTTCAATTGAATGGGATTTGGCAGGGTCAATAGAGTACTGGCTAACATAATAGCTGGAGTCACCTATAGGTAATTAGGTGACTCTTAGTACCTTCCCTGCTATTCACTAAAGCACAAAAACAGGTACAGAGCAGTAATAAGCAGCAGGCAGGAAAATTGTGGTTTGCACAGGTTTCTGATCTCTGTTGCTTTACACAGCAGCTCCATGCATGACACCTTTTGAGAATAAAAGTGGGCACATAGATTTTCCCGTGTCTAAATAAACTTAAATACCTGATCTATAAGAATATACATTTAACTGAAAAATCCATGCAGCTGGTTTCTCAAATGACCTGGATGCCAGAGGGGAGAATGAAACCATTTTCAGAAGTAGCACATCATTTGAGCATTACAATTAACACAATTGTAAATCTAAGGTTAGAGTTCTATTTTGGGTGAGGATATTTTTGATTTGGCTTGGTCTAGTTTTTGGTTTTTTTCAAACTTATTTTATGCCTGCCTAGAATAGAAACCTGTTGGCAAGGAATACTAGATAGCTTGTGTGCCTTCTCTAAATCTGCTCTTCACTGTTAGTTGTGGAAAGAAAGTTACTATTCCCCTGCTGTCCTGCAGCAATTGTGTTGTGTTTTTTATAGACATCACACTGCTAAACAGGTGTTAAGTTTTACTCCAGTGGTGTCTTTATTTTTAGTAACAGATAGGATACATAACTGTTCAAATCAGCTGTTAGGAACTGCATGAAACAAATGTAAATGAATTACGCCTCAATTTGAGTATTTGGATTTACTTCTTATTGCTCTTTTCTCTTATTTTCTTAATTTTAATGACTGTCTTCAGCTGATAATAATAAGAACCTATTCCTAACAAAAAAAGAAGGCAGAAGAGGTTTCAGTTTGTTCTCAGCATATCAAGCCTAGTCAAACAGTCAGCACAGAATCTCGCATTTCAAAAGTGGCATTTTTGGAGTTGTACAAAAACTACATAGCTTCACCCCTGCTGCTTAGAACAATAGGTTAATAACCTTGACATGGAGTTTGTTCTTCTTCTCTGTTGCAGCCTATTAATCATCACTGCCATTATCTTGTATTGGCAAAGTGCTCTGCAAGGCAGAGCCCGCGGATGCCACCGCCCTCAGCTCTGAGAACGAGACACATCAGGTGGTGGCAGCTGTCATGTGTCTTCCTGCAGCTCAGGAGGATGGCTGAGCAGATTAAGTTCCCACAGGTCATTAAAGACAGAATGACCTGTCTTCTAAAAGCTAGATATATTCCTTGAAATTATGTGTTCGGTTGTTTCTTATTTTTCAACCACCTTCTTTCCCAGACTTCCAGCACTGTCTGAAGTTTCCTGATGCAGTCTTAAATATGCTCTTTTTAAAAATTTGATTAAAGAGAAAAGCTCTTAGAAGTTATCTCAATTTTTTTTCAGGTTTTTTTGCAAGTGGTGGTTTAAAGTCTTTCTCTTACAATGTGAGATTACTTATATATTTTTAAGTATGTAGTACTACCATTCTATGCAGGTCATTTTTTAATCATGGATGATAGGCTTTGGAATTTATTTTAATGGATAGCATGAAAATTCTACTAACTAAAGTTGTGTAATAACAGCAGAATTATTTTTATCTCAGGGTACAACACCAAATATGTTCTGAAAATTGTTACCTCACCACCGAACTTTGAAGTGTTTTATGAATTCTGACACTGATATTTTGCTTCAGAGACAAAACTGTCCTAAACATTACAGGGTTTGAGTAGTAATTGCAGTAATGCTAATACACATTTTGATGTTTAAATATGTATTAATTAGCAGAGTGTATTAGGAGATGGATCGTAATAATTGGTTGTCCCCTGCATGATTCTCCATCCCCACGAGCTCCCTGTTCCCGAGGACCTGATTCAGCAGGCCTTGCCTGACACTCGTGCAAGTGATTGCAAATGCTTTTGACAAATGTTAATTGGGAAGCACTAGAAGGCTGGATGCATTGTAATCAAAAGCAAATTAGAGCAGTTTCACAAGATGTCAGGCAAGCACTTGCAGAACAGATCTGAGGGTTTCAACAGTAGCTGGCTACACCACAAGTTCAGCACAATTACACAGGTTGTGTTCAAGCAGCCAAGAATGAGACTGAAGAGAAGACAGGCTCTGCAGAAGTTTGTCAGCAGGAGAGGGATGATAGGCACATCTTTGCCTTTAGTATTGAAAAACAGATCATGATGATCAAATTTTCACCCTAAATTCATGTGAAAATAAAGAAATAAATTAATATTCTAAACCTCTAATATAAATGAAACATAATTGAAAAAGGGTTTTGAGAAAATTGCTATTTGCCAAACTGTTGAAATTTAATATTATGCAAAACACTAACTTACAAAACAAATGCTGAAAAAATTGAGACTGCTCTTCAGTTTGGTTTTATTTTATTTATGATTTAACTCAGAGAAGCTGCATTGTCCAGTAAGTCAAGAGTGTAAGGGCCTAGCAGAAGAAGAAAACAAGAGAAAGAAAAAAAGCCAAAAATATTTTTCGTGAGTTTATTTGCTCTCAGCAGAAGCATCTGTACTTTTCTGTGCCTGTAAAGCATTTTGAACACTAATGAATATTTGAAAATAATGATAACTGTTGCAGCTGCTTTGCTCACTTGCATTGTTGCTCAATATACATGTGAAGGTGTTGCACAGCCATTTAGACTGCAGTAGCATTAACTTATATTATCTCTCCAAAGCCTGAAAACCCTGGCACAGCTTGGGCTGTACCTCAGCAGCTCCAGCCATGAGCTCCTGCCGTGGGGCAGTGGCAGGAGCAGCTGCACGTCCTGAGCAGGAGGGATTTGGCCTAAGCCTCTCCTGGTGTTTCGTAAAAGATGAAAACTTGGTCCTTGCCACTGGCTTGTGTGAACTGTGTCTTCAAATGCTTTATCAAAAAGGGATGTTAAGGCCCCAAATGTCCAAGGAGGAGAACGCCACGTACCTGCTGGGTGCTGCCTCTGTTTGGAGCTAATTGGGCATGCAGCTCTCTCGAGCAGAATGACTGCTGGGTAGGAAGATGTTATCATAATTATTGCCCTGGAAGGTGCGTACTGGGTGACTTGAAATTTTGGGGGTCTGTTTTTCAGAAATGGTCTCATTAGTTCCAGCCCGCCGCCTTTGTTGTTAAAGCTGGACTGCATTGTTCACGGCACGCTGATTCAAATGATTCTATCTATTGAGTTGTTCCTGCTGCAAATGTGATTAAGTAATCTTTAATTGCTTTGAGCGTGTTTGTTATGTACTGATAATTCCCTAGTATGCCTTTCAGCTTTTAGAAATTTAACCATCAATTTTTATTACAGAAGAGATTATTTGGAGAATGTGCTGAAACGTCATAACAGTTTGAGCTGGGAGTAAAAAAAAAACAAAACAAAAAGAAGTCAAAGTTATATTTTAAGCATCCAGAATAGCAATGAGTAATATTAAGATAAAGAAAGTGAGACACCAGAGAATCCTTGAAAGCTACATAAATAACTTTTAAATAACTTTTTTATATATAATTCTGAAGTAATTTACTTTATTATTACTCTGGTTTTTTCCCTGTGCAGTGCCTACCACAGCAGTGACAATAACTTCTTCAGCAGAGCTTTACAAAACCACAGTGTCAACCACTAGCACTACGTCACAGAGAGGTCCCATAAGTACAACATCAGCTGGAGGAACAAAGGAAGGAAGCAGAGGACCCAAACCACCACCACCCATTTCCACAACCAAAATTCCTCCCGTGACAAGTTTTTTCCCTTTGCCAGAGAGATTCTGTGAACCGACTGAGGCCAGGGGGATTAGCTGGCCTCAAACACAAAGAGGAATGATGGTTGAACGCCCTTGCCCCAAAGGAACACGAGGTATTGCCTTTAAAAATGTATCTTGATTTCAAGCAGACATTTCAAAAGCAATATGCAGCTCTCTCATGATGAGCATTTTTTAATCTCAGGCTGTCTGTCACATGATTTTATGTCACCCAGAGAGTGCAGTGTCTACAAGCAATGGTCAAGTTATAATCTGCAATCGTCATTTGAGCATAGCCACAGAATTACCTTGCACTTGCACTTTTGTGAATCCAGGTCAAATTTTAGTGCACTGCTTGAGGACTGTTGTGAAATATGCTTACAGCTGCCTTTCTCATTATGAACTCCCCTCTGGATGAGCTCCAGGAAAAATCAAGGGCTTTTTGTTTGTTTGCAGAAAACGTCTGGTACTTTTCAGTGACTTTTTTTTTTATTGCTCTTTGTAATCTACATTATTTCCTTACGTTTTTGTCAATTATTGTCAAGTACTACCATTAGCAGCATTCAGAATTGAATGGTGTTTGGGAGCACAGTGTAGCCAATTTCCTGAATGCATGCAGAAAAATGGTTTCCGTTTCACTGTAGTTTTCTACATTTGTTGTAGGAACTGCCTCGTATCTCTGCGTGATATTAACAGGAATGTGGAACCCCAAAGGCCCTGATCTTAGCAACTGTACCTCACACTGGGTAAATCAGCTGGCTCAGAAGGTTGGTTGAAACCTTTTAATCTGGTGTACACTGGTGATTAAGGATTTTAACTCTGAGCATTAATATTTCGGTTTGTTGAAGTTGTCTTTATTACTCTGTGTTCGTTAAAAGTAGAAGGAGTTATGTGCACTCCATGTGCAAAGCAGTTAGGTTCTTTTATGTGTTTTAGTATGCCCTTTCCAGATTCTTATGTTGAATTTGTGATTACATGTTCTCATCGCTATTTAAAACAAAGTAGCTTTGCTTGTTTTC
The DNA here is from genome assembly GCA_013396995.1 of Dicaeum eximium. NCBI lineage: Eukaryota > Metazoa > Chordata > Aves > Passeriformes > Dicaeidae > Dicaeum > Dicaeum eximium. Next base: position 729,980 of record VWZP01005025.1, read on the forward strand.
AATAACCAAAAGCAATATTTGCATAAAAAATCAAATACTATACAACACACAGCAAAACCTCTGATATACAGCAAAGGTTTTTTTGTTTGGTAAAAATTACACTGTAATAAATAGATTTTTGTCTGAGTGCATTGGTAGCAGTATGATTAGACCTCAGAACCACTTTCTGTGTTTTTCTTCCCTACTGAGATTTACAAAGTTTATGAAAACTGGATAATTTGTTGTCAGTACAAGGCTACTTGACTTTCAAATGCCTCAAGCACTGGTATGAACAAACAGATTTCTTACTGTCTGATAATGGCAGTAAAATAAAAGTGAGGATGAATAGAAGATCGAGCTCAAAAGTCCCACTCAGATTTCTGGTTTTGATGGCTGTTAAGAACTGCTTTTGTGTGTCATGGATCTAAGAACCTTTAATCTTCTGAGATAAAGAGAACATTATTGGTTTCAATTAGTTACAGATTTCAATGTATGTGCAAATGGTTATTTCACCACAACAAAGGTACACAGGGAATTGGAATTAGGAGCCGCAAGCAGAACAAGGGACCCTGCTGAGATAATATAAACTGTCATTTCAGATCAGAAGTGGGGAAAATGCTGCTAGCCTGGCCAATGAACTGGCTAAACACACCAAAGGACCGGTCTTTGCTGGCGATGTTAGTTCATCAGTGAGGCTGATGGAGCAGCTTGTGGACATTTTGGATGCTCAGCTTCAGGAACTACGGCCCAGTGAAAAAGACTCTGCTGGAAGGAGTTATAACAAGGTACACACCTCCCATCACCTCCTCCTGCTGGGATAACAATTGCTCTTGGGTTCAGTATTTTTTTCCTTTCAGAAATATTAATCTATACTTTGTTCCTGCATGTGTATAGTTCTGGAATAAGCATATGAGAGAAAACAGCAGTAAATACACAGTGAAAAGTTGTAATTACCTTCTTTAGGGAATAAGATATAATTCACAATAGCTGACTGGTCCTAAAATACATAGCTGTGTCCCATATTAAAATCTGGAATGCATTATAACTAGTGTGAGGGAAATGAGTATTAGCTCTCAGAAATTCTGTAACAAATCAGCATGTTTACCCAGTGATCCTTTTAACCCTGAACATGTAATAAAATCAGTGGAATTCTGCATAGGTGCAGGGTTTTATTTTAATCCAACTTCCTGCAGAATAATAGCACTTTCTTAGACTTCTAAAGACACCAACATGACTTATAATTGATCTTTATAAAAAGGCCTTACTACACATATCTAAAATGTGAATTAATGTTTTCTCTTGAAACATGTTCCAAGAAACATTTCAGAGAAAATGTGTCTTTGTGGTTTAAATACAAATTACAGTGTTATTACCTTTCCTCTTTTTCTCAGAGGAAATGCTGTATTTCTCAGCCTCTTCCTTGCGTGAGCCTAGTCAGCAAGCCACAAATGAAATATTTTTTCCTCCTCCTTTAGAGAGAGATCTGTGCACTTCTCTGTCATTTTGGCAATAGTTTTATTTACAGTCCCTAGATGCCCTTAAAATAGTTTTCCCAGAGACAGATCAAGTGCCCACACACAGATTTTTTCCTTTGACCTTTTCATACAAATCCCACCATTTGGGTAAAAGACATCTAGACACCTGAGTAAAGGTTGCTGTGCTGCTTTTGGCTGGAGTGGAGTTAACTTTCTTCACAGTGCTAGTACGGGGCTACGTTTTGGATTTGTGCTGAAATATATATTTCATATCTTTGATAATATAAAGATGTTTTCGTTAATGCTGAGGAGCACTTTCACAGTGTTTTCTTCTTTTTGTCCTGCCGCACTGACAAGGAATTTGGGAGTGCATGGGAATTTGGGAGGGGACACAACTGAGACCTCTGAGCCCAACTGAGCAAGGGGGTATTCCAGACCATGTGATATCATATTCAGCATATAAAGCTGGTAGGAATTAGGAAGGATTGGTGTTTGTCTTCCCCATTCCAAGTAACCATTCCATGTGATGGAGCTTGGCTTTTCTGGGAATGGCTGAACACCTGCCCACCCATGGGAAGCAGTGAATTAATTCCCTGGTTTATTTTATTTTGTTTTACCTATTGAATTGTGTTTATCTCAACTCATGGATTTTGTCAGTTTTACCATGGTGATTCTTCCCCTGATCCTGCTGGTGAGCAAATGAGCAAGCAGCTGTGGTCCTTGGTTGTCAGCTGGGTTGAAACCACAGCTGGGAAAAAACTTTCCTGTGTGATGTTCTTTTGTAGTCATCGTGGACAGAAACTAGATTAAAGTCCAGGCTGTCATTCAAAAACAGGATTTGAAACACCAGAGTGGTTTTTTTTTCTCTTTCTGAAGTTTTCCAGAATCTTTCTAACTTCTGATTTTCTTTTTCCTTATTAAAAAGCTCCAAAAACGAGAGAAGACGTGCAGGGCTTACCTTAAGGTATATCTCCTGTGCTGTCACCCTGCTTTCTCCCTGCTTCAGCAACCTGCCACGCTTTATCATCTTGCTGCATGATCCTATGTATTTCAGTCTTTGATAAATGTGTATTGTGCCCCATATCAACTTTACAAATGTTGGCTTTGCACAGGTATAACACTCAGAAAAAAAAAAAAAGATCGAAGTTCATACCTCTTGTACCTTAACTTGTTCAAAACTAAAAGAGCAGAAGGGATTATTATCTGAATTGGAAGTAATATCTGTCTTGTAATAAAATTTTGGGTAGGGGGAAAAAGCTTTCAACTCAAAGAAATTAGTTCACCTTGTGGAATTTTATATCAAAGACTGTTTAGAGTTAATTTGCTTGCGAGAAAAATGTACATTATATAGCTTGCTTTGTGTGTATTCTTACGCCTAGTAAAATCACTCTTTCTTACAGTTTTAAGAATTGTTACAATTCAGTGACTTGAGGATACAATGCAAAAACAAACATTTCTCTAACATCACTAGTGAAATGTCTGCCACATGTCCCATTAACCAGGCTACAGAAGGCGTGTAACACATTGCTACCTGATTTCCAGTTCCTTTCATCAGCTGTAGAATGGTTGCCTGTAGTGGCCAGCTCCTTTGCTACAGTACAATGCCAGTAATGCCACCTCGCCCCTGTGAAGGGGAGAAAAAAGTCCTAGAACAGACATGTCTGGCTCTGAACGATTTTATTGCACATTTTTTAAAAACTTCTTTTAAAATACTGATTTTTACTTGTATCCTCTGAGATTAAATGTAAGAATTATTTTTGGAAATAATTTTGAAATACTTTACAACATAATAAAAAAATCAGACTCTTACTGAAAAGAGATTTCTCTGTACAGGGCACTTCTGTCTTTTATCCTAAAGCCCTGGAAGTGGATGGGCGATGTCCAGTTACACAGAAATATAACAAAAAGATCTGGACAAAAATTCACTTCTCAAGTAATAATAATTGTAATAGGTTTTTATTAGAAAATATTTTTGAATAGTAAAGGGTAGTCCTGTAGATGTGGTTTGGGTGGACTGGGTTTTTCTGCTTCCTTTTCATGAGCAAACAGGATCATGAGAAGATCAGTAAAGGGGCTGCTCTGACAGCTGTGTCACGGGGGCTGTGGGGTTTTTCCCATCCATTTGCCTCTGTCTGAGAGGAGAAGCACTTCAGAAATATTACTGGGCAGGTGATGACTTTCCACAAGGAAAATGCAGAGTTAGGTTATCCCATAATAACTGAAAAGAGTACCATATCAATGAATGAATGCATACTGTCAGTGCTATATGGCAATACATGAGAAACCAGAGCAGAACCTCAATTTCCAACTGGTGTCATTTTCTGTAGGTCTCAAATGGGCTTCTCTGCTTAGATAAGACTAATAAACCTCTTGAAATTACAAATCAAAAGCTGACTTACACTATGCAAATGAAGCAAGTTCCCACTTTGTGACAGAGAATTCATTTGTACCTCAGATTAGAGGCTCCAATCTGTATTTCTTAGTGACTAATGAATCTGGCCTCTGCAGACCAATTTCTGTTCCACTCTAGTTAATGGCTACAGCAGTATCAGTGCGAGCATTCTGACTATTCTCCCATTAGAGAAAGAAAAAAGGCTTTAATGCCACTTCGAAGTATCTTCCACCTGCCAGGAAGGTCGTGGTGGCTCACAATGCAGACAGAAAAAGGATATTAAAATGGATTAGGCTAATTAATCTTGCTCTGACTTGACCAAGTTTTCCCATTCGTTTGTTTGCACAATACAGTACTCCAGACTGACATCTTTCTGTTTGTATAATGTGTTCTGTTTCCATTTCCAATGCTTTTAAATTGATCAGACAAATTATATATATGCTTAATGACACATTAGGAATAGGTAAATGGGACAGAGTAAACAGGGTGTTGCAGCAGTGCCTGGTGTACTCAATGCACAGCACACTTGGTGCACAGCAACATTATGCATTAATGTAAAAGCCTGCCTTCAATTGATTACTTGATTACTCTGATTGGATTATTTTGTAAAATAATGTAATCATGTCACTGAATTATTATCCTTCTTCCTTATTTATTATTACCTTATATGCAGCTCAGTGAACCTTAAAGCATGATGATAGAGTTGTTACAAGTAAAACTTTTTAAAATAGCAGCTTTTATTCAGCTTTACAGTTTTGCCATCACTGATAGCAGGAACGGTCAGTGGACATCTTGTTTGCTCTATTGATTTCCTTTTCTAACTGACCTTTGTGCAGGAATGGGAGTTGGTAATCCTTCTAAGTGTCTATGAACAGGTACAGGAAAAGGAGGGGGAGTGAGAGTGGCCAGAACTAATTTATATCCACTGAGTCAGCTTCATTTCATGCCTCCTGTAATAAAGAAGGTCTATTTGTCATAGACAAGTAGTTTATAGTGCTATGGCTGCACTAGTGGGGCTCAGTTTCCAGAGGAGTATTATTGTCATTTTAGCCTAAACTGAGGAGTGCTAATTTTGGCATTAGTATTTTTAAATAGAAGTGATACATTTTGACATTAAGATGAAAGCTTCAGGCAAGACTTCTGGCATTTATTTTTACATTTTTCAGCACATTAACAGTACCATACTTATATCTGATACAAAACAAGTCAAATTTGCATGTTTACTGCTTAGAGACCACACAATGCTAGTGGCTAGCTGCGCTTCTATTCATGCTAATCCAACAAGCGGATGGAAAATATTTTAATGTTGAAAATAGTGTTCTTGTGCCATTAAATCACAATAAATCATTCTGACAGTTAAGTATTATAATTGTCGCCATGTAACACTGGGAATTTTCCCCAGCTGCCTAGGGCTTCAGACCTAATGATAGTTTTCTAATGAATGCAGGCAGTTGTGGATACAGTGGACAACTTGCTCAGGCCTGAAGCTCTGGAGTCCTGGAAGGACATGAATTCTTCAGAACAAGCCCACGCAGCCACGATGTTACTTGATACTTTAGAAGAAGGGGCTTTTGTCTTGGCTGATAACCTTGTAGAACCGAGCAGAGTCTCAATGCCCACGGAAAATATTGGTAAGTAAGCTTCTTTTCAAGCAAAGTTAAAGTGCTATGTATTGTTTTACACAAAAGGAGGAAAAAGTACTCCAGATAGCGACATACTTTCTGAAGGCTGAGCTGTGCAAAGTTTGATGGAAAGGTGAATGCTCCAAAACAGGGAAAACACACTTTTCTTGTTTGGTTCTTTGAAATTGGCCTTATTCTTTAGTGTCATTATTACATTATAAAATGGAAAGTAGTTGATGTTACAAAGTCGATTTATCACTGAAAAATCATTAGCAGAACGCATGGATATGAAGAGTGCTTAAAAGGCAGAGTATGGATTTTTTTGAGGTAACTGCTTTCTGTAGAACTGCAGAAAACACTTTTCTGTTAAATACAAACTGTTCCTAATGAATTTAAATTACTTTTTTTGCAATGTACTGTGCAAGTTAAATATTTTAGGCACTCAGCATAGGCCAAATGTTTATATTAAACATGACTGCCTTCAGGTAAATGTGTTCAGTGAACTACATCTCCCATAATGCAGAATAGCTATGCTCCAGAGGCTGCAAAATAGCTGGAGATAGTTGGAGCATAATTTAGAATTTAAGTGGTGACAGAGAAATGAAGGGCTTTGGTATTAGAGATGTGCAAATACTGTTGCACAGGATGTGTTAAAGCAAAAATCATTGCTATGCATAAAATTAAAATTCCTTATTACAGAGATTAATGTAGTCTCAGTGAGGTAAAAGGAACCTGAAAGTCTGCTAATATGCAGAGTACCAAGATAGAGACTTGGAATAGACATGTCTGCATATTTGTAGCTGTAGAAGATGATTCTTCCTAGTTTTTAATTGAGTAGGAAGATACTGGGAAAGGATGGGGAAAAGTCTCACAGTCTGTTATCAAAGGAACTGCACCAGTTGTTGTGAAGAAATGTGGGTAGAATCACAGATCTGCCTTTGGATGTACACAAGCATTGCCATGGAGATAAGTAGACACTGAGTATTACTTCTTGTGATAAGCTGCCTTCATGTCATAATAACACTTCCCTGATGCCATCCAAGACTGAATTCCTAGTGCACATATGTGTGTATGACTTGGAGAAAGAGAAGTGATTTCCTAATTTCTTACCTTTTGTCAGTCTGTAGTTCAGAGCTGTAGCTAGACTGCTTTAATATAACACAGATTTTGTCAACCAATTGTCCACTCTCACCTATATGATTTTATCTATCGAAAGAAATCCAGCATTCAATGGTAATCCCATGAAAATTTCCCAATATACAATGTGTTATAAAAGTAATACTGAAGTACAGATGAGTGGCATCTGATTTTTCAATTTAAATGCTTATTAGCAGAACTAATAAAATGGTTTCCTATAAATATACAGAATTAGATGTAGAAAAGAATTAGAAATAATTGTTAGCTATGTGTACTGATTTAGCTAAATACATGGCATGAGTATACTTAGGTATTCTTTGCTGACTGTTTAAAAAACTCTTTATATCTTAATCAATGCTTAAAGTTCTAAATTTGTCAGCAGAGGATACTGCATAGACATTAAGATCTTCAAAACTAACATTTTTTTGCAGCATGCCGTGTAGTATCTTTAAGTGGATGTTTTATGGGCACAAATTTGAGCAAGGTTTGATGTCATGTTATCACTACTAAAGTGCTGTCATTTTAGCAGTGTGTATTAGATTTAGTTAAAGAAGCTAAGTCTGGGTGATTGAAGCATGCAGTACAAATCTGCCTTACAGACAGCCGTGTGAGAAAACTAAATAAAGACTTGGGGGAAAATTTGTCGTCTGGCATATTGTAATCTGGCCAAGAGACTTTTTCTGCTTCTCCTTTTTTAACAATTTTTTTTTCCCTCTGGTCTGCTTAGTTTTGGACGTTGCAGTGCTTTCTACTGAGGGCCAGGTGCAGGACTTGAGATTTCCTCAGGCTGGTAAAGGAGGCAACTGGATTCAGCTCTCTGCACGAACCATGAAACAGAACAGCAGGAACGGTGAGCCTTGGGCACGGAACAGTGGAACACCATTAACTTGTATAAAACCTACCTTACCTAGTTAAAACATCAAAACAAAACACCACAAAGCTGCTCTGTGGCTTTTTCTTGATGATCATGGGTACCTGGTCAATTTTCTTCAAATCCATGGCCTGAAAATACCTCTCAGTTTACTGATGCTTAATTGTTCTTAGGGCGCAGGTCGCTGTCTTTCTGTAGGCCGCTGTGGCGTGACGATGGGCTTTTTTTCTTTTTTTCTTTCATAGGATTAGCCAAACTGGTTTTCATCATTTACAAAAGTTTGGGTCGTTTCCTCAGTACTGAAAATGCAACCATAAAGCTGGGCAGTGACTTGGCGGGGCAGAACAGCACGATCGCCGTCAACTCCCACGTCATCGCGGCCTCCATCAACAAGGAGTCGAGCCGGGTGTACCTGACCGATCCCGTGCATTTCACTCTGGAGCACATCGACGTGAGTTATGCTCATGAATTAATGGGAAGGTCACAAAATCAGCGAGGGGGAAAAGCAGTGCAGGAAAACAGCCTTTCCTTCCATTTGAATTTTAAATGTTGGACTGGGTCAGAGACACGAGTTAAGTCTATGAACATAAAATTAAATGAGCCTGGTTCAGTGATTATTAGAACTTAAGTGTATTCTTAATGAAAGCTAATTCAGTAATCAACATGAAAATGTAAATGACTCATTTGTTTCTAACTGAAAATTAACTCTTACCTTAGTAGAAGGGTAGAAAATAACTGTTCAGATTCTTGATGGTTTGATGTAGTAAGTTTTATTGACTCTTTACCTTTTTACATTAATTTTGGACCAAATTATGGAAGCTTATACAAGTTGCTCAAATTGCATTTATTCAGCAAAGAATAAAGTATGGTATCTTGATCTGTTATACTTTGAATTTATGTATATTTTCTTTGTGGTATTTTATTTAATGTGTTTCTTTGCTCTTAAGTTTGTCCCTTTCTCTTTTCATGTCTTACATGGGGAAAGTAAACAATCACTACTGTGATAGAGAAAATATGGTTAGATTTTCCTCTAGTTTTGCCTGTTTTTATAAATCTGGTTGGATCTTTTTTCATCAAAGTACGTAGGCACTGAGGAGTGAACTTTTTTGTGATACCTATTTACATGACTTTGGCCTGACCAAAGGTGAGAACCAGAGGAAAAAGATCCTATTTTCAAATTGTCAATTACAGGAAAAATATCTTCAGAATAAATTCATAGTCCTAACTTTCCAGAAAGCAAAAATAGCTATGAAGCTATGAATAGCTATAATGTACCATCCATGCATCAGAATTGTAATTGTTTAAAATTGGATCTACAGTAATTGAGACTACAATTCAGAGTGCTTCGGACTATAAAGTCCTTTTTAAACTAGATGTCTTCCTTGTGCAACACAGTCCACAGTTTTGCTGATGAAAAGCTTTATTGTCCAAAACATGCAAAGTTTAATCTAAATTACCCTTTATACATATTACACAATTGTTATGGCCATCTTGGTGTGCAAAATCCTCATTTTATGTTATCCTTTTATCTTCCAGCCTGACAATTATTTCAATGCAAATTGTTCATTCTGGAACTACTCAGAGAGGACTATGATGGGGTACTGGTCAACTCAAGGCTGCAAACTGGTTGACACAAATAAAACTCATACAACGTGTGCTTGCAGTCACCTCACCAACTTTGCAATTCTTATGGCTCGTCGGGAAATTGTGGTAGGTAACGATGTTTCCAGCCATCAGCAGGGAACAAACTTAAAGGACTTAGCTTTAAATTTTTAGCAAGATCCAAAATTGTTGAAGTTTCTTTAGTATTTATAGTTCTTACCCACTCTTTCCAAAGCAATTTGCTCTCTGTAGCACTTTTCTTCCTCATCCATAAAGTTGCAAGCAAAATAACAGGGAAGAGAAAACAAGGGAAAACAAGAGTTTTCTACAAGCCATATTTTAAAGTTGCTGACCAACCTTAGAACCATTTTATAGACTCTCCCTCAGTACAGATGGAGAGTGTCTGTTCAGACAGCTGTGCAGGCTGTTCCCTGGAAGCCCAAGGGCCAACTCTCCTTGGTGAGGAAGATCAAGGAACTTCCATACTGGTTGTTTAAACACCTCTTCATAGTCAGAAATTTTGTTGTCTATTTAAAGCACTTCCTGCATGTCAGGGGCCCCAGAGCATGCAATATTTGCAGGGATATGGGACTTCTCATAAAGCCATTGCCACTGCAAAGAACTGAAGCCAGCAATCTCCTTTAGTTAAACCTGAGATTGAAGCCAGAATTACATGTGCAGTGTATTCTGCATTTTGTCCTGATCATTGTATAAATCATTGCTTTCTTCTCTGCTGTGGAGTTGCAGGTGTGTAGGAAGTCCCAGGGAACGCTGTCCTCTCTCCTTTAAACAGAGCCTAGTGGTACCTTAAAAATGTTATGTTTCTCTGCTCATATTTCCAACCAGTCTGCAATGAGCCATAGAAAAAGTAAAAATGCTATCTGGATAAAATGATAAATGATCTGGATAAAATAGTCACATTTTTCTCTCAGACCTGCTCTTCTTCTACTTACCCTGATCTTGCTCTTCTGGGAAGCTGACCTGAGACTGAGAAATTACTGAGTACATTTTGCCCATCTCATGTAATGAACAAGTAATTTTTCTGGATACCTGTGAAAATAGGTTTTTGTTTATACTCATAAAGAGTCATATTAATTTTCTCCATTCTTGGTTATTTCTAGTACAAAGATGGAGTGCACGAATTGCTCCTCACTGTCATCACCTGGGTGGGAATTGTCATCTCTCTTGTTTGCCTGGCCATCTGCATCTTCACATTCTGTTTTTTCCGTGGCCTGCAAAGTGATCGTAACACTATTCACAAGAACCTTTGTATCAACCTATTCATTGCTGAGTTCATTTTCCTAATAGGCATCAATAAGACAGAGTACAAGGTAAGTTTTCTCTCAGTGTACTGATCTTGTTCTCTGAAATGACTGTTTGAAATGGATTTGAATTAAAACATGACAACACTGACAAGTTTTCAGCACTCTAACACAGCAAGGCTGAAATAAAAGCTCAGCATGAAAATAAGATAGATATATTCATACATGGTATTTACATCCATCCAAAATATGCTTTTTATTTTCAGTTGAGAAACACTGACTATTAACGAAGCAGGTGGTTAGACTTTTGAAAGAAGAGATGAAATTGAATGTTGACTATTAGGAACATAAATATATTTTCTATATATATTCAAATGTTTTAACAGGTATTGACTACATTTATATATATATTAGTACAAAGCCTTTTTTATATGTATACACTTACTTTACACTTCACATTCAAGCAGGTATTTTGGTAGTATTGGTAAAATTAATTCTGACACGATTCATTGGGTTGAAACTAATAATCTAGCATAGTTTCATCCAGAATTTGGCCAATAGGGAGAGAATTCAGACAAATTTCTGTTACAACAGTAGAAATTTCCATACAAAAATAGCGAGGCAGACACTTCATAATTTTAAATATGTAGTATCACATTATGCACAGAGAACCAACTGTTCATGTCTAGGATTATCTAAACTGTAAGTCCTAAAACCATATCAGTTTCAAAATAAAAGGTTACTTATAAAATTAAGAAGTCGACTCTGAAATTGATGACTGGGAGATGAGGGTGCAATTTCCTTATCTTCATTCACACTGTTCAGCTATTTCACTTTCTGTAGCTACTGAGCACCATTATAGTGTTTTCAAATGTTGAGAATATGTTTTGAGGTAGGGAAATGCTCCTGAATTTGTGAAAGATTTCTAGTAGAACTATCTGCAGTTCTGTTGCACACTGTTCAGATGGAGAGGTAATGATGTGAAAGTTTTGTGGTTTACATTTCCATCTCTCTCTTTCTTTGCAGATTGCATGTCCAGTTTTTGCAGGTCTCTTACACTTTTTCTTCCTGGCAGCCTTTGCCTGGATGTGTCTAGAAGGAGTGCAGCTTTATCTAATGTTAGTAGAAGTATTTGAAAGTGAATATTCTAGAAAGAAGTACTATTATGTTGCTGGCTACCTCTTCCCTGCTACAGTAGTTGGTGTCTCAGCAGCTATTGACTATAAGAGCTACGGAACAGAGAAAGCGTAAGTAATTGCAAGTGACCTGAGTGTTTTTCAAGTGAATAATTTTTTAAAGCCTATTAGCTGTCAGAGGGTCCCTGACAGACTAAAATACCATCTGAAAGCTTTATTGGTAAGAGAATGGCAACGCTGTGCACAAATTACAATCAAGTCTTTTGTAATTCTCTAGGTTCAGGGGATTTGTACTCTAGAGAGACCAATTCTAAATTATGGTCTTTCTTTTAACACAAAAGATTGACCTGAAACAAATTGAAAAAGTAAATAACTTTTTGTCCTCAGATGTATATTAAGCAAAATTTCTCAACTTAAAGTATCTGACAAGCCTAACCACCCAGTTTTAAGCTAGTGCTTCATTAGATCTCTTTGTTCAGCTGTCCCTCTAGCTAGCTCTCATCCCAAATTATGACAGTACAATGTTCCAACCTATATGTTTTATTTTGATAATATTTTATCAGGCAAGTAGAGTGGGATTAAAATTAGCCACTGCCTTTTATTTACAAAAATACAGATGTATATAGAAAGTGACAGAAGGTAGACAGGAAACATTTCTGAGGATTTGAGTTGCTGGAGGCATGAATTTGCCTTTCAGTAGTGTTTATTTTGTCCTTTGATGAAATTAGTTACAGAAGGGGAAGATATTGTTGACTACAAGAAAGCTGCTTGATGTTGCTACTGATGAAAGACAAATAAGAGAATTCAGCAGGGAGCTGGGCTATATGAAAAATGAATTGCTAAGTGAAGTTGGCCCTAATAGGTTTATACGTCATTTAGTCTAGTGTCTTATGTATTCTTTCTCTACAGTTCAGCTCCCAGATGGGGCATTTTATTTATACCATATTATTATTCAGCAAAACATGGCATCAGAACATTTTCTGTCTCTTATTCCTCAGGCATGAGCACTTAACATATGATATAAAGTTAAAAGCAGATTTGGAAGATCACATGGGAAACCTGCAAAAATTATTTACTGATGTTAGTTTCATTAATCCATGATAGCACCTGTCACCAAATCTCCTGACTGAAAGGAGAGATTGTTCTGCTTTTACTCCTCCTTACGTTCGTTATTCCTGATGATGTAGTTTCAGGTTCAGTCATGTTATACAGAGTTCATTAAAAGACTTTCAAGTAAGGTATTGTCCATGGAATAAGTGGTACTGTGCAATGTTCATCATTGTTTACTGGCAAAGTGTTACCTTAAGAAGTATTTTTGCACTTTCCATTTATCGGGTTGAGGTGCTAATGCAGCTTTTCACTTTTCATTCTTTTTCTTCCATAATAGTTGCTGGCTGCACGTAGATAACTACTTTATCTGGAGTTTCATTGGACCTGTTACCTTTATTATTCTGGTAAGAACTTTGGGTTTTTTCCCTTCTTCTTAGGTTGCCTTTAATTGCAAGATTAAAAAGATTTAAAATTTCATTCAATGCCATCCTTATGCACAAGACGCTCCATAAAAATGCTTATAAACAATTTTTAATGTGGCTAATGGTTATATAAATATATAGAAATCTTTAAAGAGTGCTGACCAAATGATTAATTGTCAAAGCTGTGGTGGCACTTCAGCATGGCCATTTTTTCCTAATGGCTTGAATTCTGAAGGTCGTATTGACATGTGTAGTCATATGAAAGATCAATGAAGTGCTAAGCACGAGTTCTTTAAAAGGAACCATTATTATTGCTTTCAATTGAGTCACTACTGTACACGTTCTAGAATTTAACTGCTAATTATCCAACATAATTATCTCAAAAGGGTATTCTAAAGCATTGGATAATTAAATAAATTTTATGTTCCATTACACTTACACAGTCTTTGTGTGTGTATTTGCATATGCACATTTTTCCAGCCTAATTCTGTGTATTCATGTTACATGTAGTGCCTGTCAGACATAGAAGTTCCTCTGTTTTAGTATAAATAATGGGCTGTTGTGTAACCAGAAGAAAGCCTGCGCACATTCATTGCTGAAGTCACTGTGTGCCTGCAGCCACCTGTGCACCCCCAGCTGGGTGCCCCAGTGTCCCTTTAACACAGAATGTTGCATTCATACATCAGTTACCAATTCTCTGAGCACTTCCAGGTAAAAAGCATGTAGTCACATGTCAACCCAGGGAGAGAACTTTTTCCTTGTATTTCAGACTAACAATACCAACACTACACAGTGGAGGAATTTGTGAGCACAGTGAAGGCAAGATGTGCATTTTGGCTCACCTTGGTTTTCTCTGCTAGCTCTGTATCTTTAAAGCCTGGCTTTACTTGGGAAATACTCTAGAAGGCTGGCTGGGGACATAGCCTATGTACGTAGAGGCCTTTTCTCATAATTGCTGATAGTTTGGAGGGATGAATAAATTTGTTTTCATGCCTTTGAAATCTTAAATAGTTGCATGTTTTCCTGCCCTTTCACAGTAGTAGAGTTGTGAAATGTTAACAGAATTTCTGTTCACTTGAATCTCCAAATTCAGGAATTATATTTTTCCATACTCAGAAATACTATCTTTTCAGTGTGAAGCGCATGCATTAGGCATAATTTTGAAATTTCTTTGACTTTTATAGATCTGTGTGCCAGACATATTATTTCAGCACTTTTTGTACTTACAGTACAAATTGATACTTTGATTATGGAAATTTCTACTAAAAAATGTGCCTGGCCAATGTTTTGGCTTGCATGTACTCTGTTTATATAAAAAACTATTTGAATCCTTGAGTGGTCACTTAAGAAAAGATAGTTGTGCAATGTAGAGGTTGTTAGAGTTCATTGGCATATTTTCAAAGACATGGATGTAGATGCCAAAATTTATGTGTGTATGACATGAATTAGAAAAATTACAGTGTTCGTAAGATTTAAGTGTAGACCATAGTAATTGTACAGAGTTTATTCTGAATACATTCAAATTAAATCATATCTCATGATGGGGATTCTTTTTTTTTTTAATTAAACCTACAATTGCAATTGAAAATCTTAGAAAGATAGACTTAGTATGTTCAATATGATAGACAATATTTTTCAACATGAAGTTGTTCCTTGCAGTTGTAATTGTTCTGGAAATTGTTCTGAGTTTCATGCTACAATAGTTAAGTCACTTCAAGTCTGCTTGTGTGGTGATAATTTTGCTTTTTGTTTGTGGCTCCTTCCTTATTTTATTGTTACTGGGGGTGTTTTGCTAAGTCACCTATATTTCTCTCCCTTCCTCTAAAAAACATTTCACATGGGAAGCCTTGGGCTTTGCTGACGGCTTTTTCACTTCGTCATAACCAGGTCAGAGTGAGAATAGAGGTGAAGGACATTTAATCATATTGACCATGTACAGACATAGTTCACTATTATTTACTGGCCATGACATTATTATCCTCCAGCAAATCATTTAGACTGAGACGCAAAAGGCTTTTGGGAGCAGTATTCCCAACCTGAAAAATATGAAACAGCAGGTAGCAATCACAGCACAGTTCCTAGGAGTAATTCTTCCCTAGCAATTGCTTTGCCCTCTAATCGTCCCAGCTGAGAAAGCAAGAGAAACCAGAGGAAGAAGTGTGAGAAGTGTAGTGGCTGAAAAATCATATTTCATGTGCACTGTAACCAAAGAGCTATATTTGTAGTCTAGCTTACTTAGTGTCAGTAGCATATGAAAATTTTGCCTTGGTAAGCTTTTAACATGTTGCTCAAATCACTACTATGTTTTCAGTTTAATAGTACTGCACATAAACTCCTTTTTTGACAGTATTGTCCTCTCTTTTAATTTACAGGTTTTTTTCTCTGAATTTATGAGCATTTTTACTTGTGTCTGTGCACATTTTTGCACAAAATGAGAATGGGAAGTATGAGGGGGGAGCACGAAGTTCCTCAGCACATCTTCTGAGGAACTTTTAACTTCACTATTTCTATAGCCTGTCATGCCTTTGGGCACCAGGGTTATTATATCTATGAGAAAAGAGCATGTAAGTAATGAGCGGTGGGAAACCATTAGTATGCCTGAAATGGTTTAATGAAAGCTTGGATCATGATACGTCAGGAGCTGTTCTTATCATTTGGACAGCTCCATCTGCATCTTTAATAATTAATTCAGTTCAGTAAGAGTTCAGTGTGCACACTCATTTAGAAGCCTTCAGAGAGCACCTCTCTGGCTGCCAGTTCCAGGGAGAAATAGGCTTCTGCATGGCTAAGAGCAAAGATCTGGAGATACAAGAGCAGTTTTAGACCTGCATTTGCCAGGTAACAAAAGCTCCGGGGAGTTCAAAAAGGGTCAGAACATGTGCAGTTCAGCTAGGTTACTTCAGAGTGGTGTTTCTGTTCTTCTGTCTTATCGTATCCATGTCAGCACTGCAGGCTGTGTGGAATGAATTTTAAGCTGCTAAGCTCAAGGCGGACGTGATTCCATTGAGCAGGTTCATGGCTATAAAACAAACAGTGCACTTCTGTAATCCGTGGTCAGGAAAGTCTGAGCACTTTGGCTGCTGTGTGGATCCGTGTTCGTTCATGCCCAAGGAACGGGTGCTGTCAGTTTAATTTAGCCAAAACTGTTGCAGTTTGCTTCTCCCAGCTCGCAGACAGAGCCCACATATCAGTCTACCAATGGTTGTCTAAGCAAAAATTACTGAGATGCCCCATTTCATTAACAAAGAATGTGTTAAATGTTTTCTCACTCAGGTTGAAATGTTGCTTACCTGAGTCAGTGGATGTACAGATGTACACATAACTTAGCTCCACAAGTGAAAATGGAAATATTTTACATTTATTTACGAATATTTGTAAACTTATTTTTTATAAATAATATGTGTTTATCTTTCTATAGTAGACACTTGATAAATGGTATTTATCTATTAGTCACAGGGGAAATTTACCATAGTTTTTGCAAAATCTACCTTTATTTTGCTACTAATTCATTGTAGCAATTCATTCACCTGCATCTAATTCCAATTGATTAGTCTTCTGTGCAGGTTAGTACACCCACTTTTTTAAAAATTTAATTTGAGTTGGACAAGCTCCCTCTCTCAAAATTACATAGGTTTCAGGTGCTAGAAAGACAAATTTTCTACTTATACCTTCTTTCACATCCAGTTCCTTCTGATTTCCAAATCAGAAATGGCCATATGTATGTTGCCTGTGGAAGAAGCATGATCTTCCAGGGTGCTGCATTTATTACCATAAAAATTCTTCATATTTTATATTTTAAAGTCATAAGGTATTTTTTAATACGTATCAATTGTCTTTCACTTTGTTCTATCCTATTACACTTGTCGTATTAAGAGATGAACAAGGAACTAGTATATTAGAAGATACTCTTTTTTTTTTTTAACTTTACACAAAATTCTAAAATTAGGGTCTAGATTAAGCTAGTTCTCTATCCAGTATGCCATCTCTTCCAGTAGACAGTAAGTTTTAGAAACTAGATCAGAGTCAAGTATAAACATAAATTAAATACTATCAATTCAAATTTTTGCTTACTGTTACCAGCTAATGTTTTAAAAAATCTCATATTATAGCTCCACCTTCTGTAGCTGTGTGTTCTATCACTCTTTGGTATCACAGCAGAATCTTCAAATCCAAACCTGATGTATGACCAGACTTTTAATTTCTTATTTTAGCTTTCAAAAGAGTGTTGGTCTGATTTGCAGATGCACAGCATGGAAGAGATTTTACTAACAGGATTAAGGGTATAATTTTAGGACTGTTTGAGATGTATACATTGTGCATCTCTGTGTGTGTTTGCACAATGTGTTTATAATTTTTATTAGCATTGAAGAACAGGGGTACTGTTCAGCTGCAGATTTTGGCTCATCTGGGATGGATGCAGCCCAGTTGTCAGGATGAGGTCCAGCCAGTCACTGACCATTTATGTTACATGGAGTGATGAGAACACCACCACTGTCATTTTTTCTCTTAGAAGATTGCTCTCAAAAGCTTCTCTTGACATTCATATGGGCCTTTGTATGACCTCAGAGTACTGCATGCTTGTGGTGAACATTTTCTTAAAGAAAGGTGTCCTACTCAGACCATCTGTCAAGCTTGGAAAACATCTACGAATTCATTTGGTTAAATCAGTAACAGTTCAGTCCTCACAGAAACAATTCAGGTTGAAAGGAACTCCAGGAGATCTGTGGTCAAGCCTTCTTCTCAAAATAGCCTCAGCTCTGGGCCAGACCACGTTGCTCAGAGCTGAAAAAGCTTTGCTTGTATAAATGAATACAAAAGTCCTAACTGTGTTTTCTTCTCCCCACCCTTACACATTTCTCACCAAGAAAATTAATTCAGCTATTCCTTATAGCAATTATTTTCCAGCAGGTTCCCTTCCCTCACTGCTTAGTGTCTTCCATGAGAAAAAAGAAAAAAAAAAAAAAAAGACAGGATGCCCAAAAATCTTTAACTCATGAGTCCCTCCAAAACAATCAATTTCTAGATTAAACACAATTAGGGAGCCAAAAGTAAATCTATAGAAAGGTTTGGTTACAGTATCCGTAAGCAAGCAAAATAGGGTTTCTATAATGATATAATGTGTAACAGAGATGCCAGCATGTTTGAACAAGTGGCAAACCATGGTCTTTTGACTGCTGAAACTGAAAACTATGCAACATTTCACAGTGATGAGAAACAAGTATCATATGCTCAGTTGTCATAGTTACTTTGTCTTCAAAGTACAGCTTTTTTCCTTTTTTCTTGGAAGAACTTATTCAGCTGCTGTGATATGGCATTATTATTTCTGTGGGCTGGTTTTGTGGGTCTGCACCTAAATTACAATTAAAATGTCACTTAAGAAACTGCTCAGTGCAGTTGTTCTCTGGTGCAGCAAGGACATATACCCAGACAGAGCTGAGTACCTACATAAACCCTGTTTAACACGATGGAGCTTGGCTCCAGCTCTGGGGTAAGGCCATGTCTGCTCACATGTCACCAAAGGAACCTCAGTATGTGAATACAAGTTATTTGTCGTGTGGCAAACCAGCACTTCAGTTGCACACAGAATTGGAGGATAAAACCCTCTTGTTGCATAAGGCAGCCATTTATGGGCTAAGCCATATCTATGAGTTTTTGATCCAAGAATGATGATGCCAGTACAGTACAGGATACTCCAGGGTAGCTAGTTAGGCAAGGATTAGCTTCCAGCTGTGCTGTAAATACTGTTCTGAACTGGATTGTGCACTCCCGGATGCATAGGTGCAGCCAAAGTTGATGTACGTGTTAGGATTGACACAGGGCATGTGCCTTAGCTCTTAATCTGTTTGTTTTCACAAAAAGCAAATTGAGGTTGCATTTTTCAAGCAGGTTGAACAAGTTCATGTTATGCCAGCTACCAAACTGCGCAAGAAACTTTTTCAAATAGAGAGAAGTAAAATCTTTGTGCAAAGACATGGAACTGAGGGTCAGGTCAGATGCAGAGCCCTTGTCCTGTCTGGTGCAAAAGCCAGGGAGAGAAGCAACTTGTTTTCTCATCCAATGAAGTTATGCCATACAGTGGAGACCTAGATAAGAGGAAGAGATCACAATGATATAATGAAATGGTTTTTCTCATCTGGTTAGTAATTTCCTATAAGAATCATAAAAGATAATCACTAAGATCATGAATTATTGACACTTCTATTACATTTTGCAGCAATGGAAATATGCATAGCCTACACCATGTACATACATCAGCTTAAAGGTTAAGTATTTTCAGCCAGTTCTTGAAAGGCAAACAGAAATCAATCATAAAAGCGTATTTTTGTTATTTGTATCACAAACACCTTTTTCTATTAATCTCAACATACAATTGTAAAAATGTTATGCTTTGCATGATAAGATCAAAAGTTGCTAGACACTTTTCTGGTGTTGAGAACTGCATTATAATTCATGCTGTCCATCCTGATTTTGAGACAGCAGCAGGAGTGATAACATGATTGCCCATAGCGGTAGGAATTATTTCTATAATACATGTTCTTATTAACAGACTCTGATCAGAGCCTTCAAAATACTCATCTTTTCAAGATTAAGACCAGCTCTTTATTAGGATTTCAGTGACACTTCTGACTATTGAGACACAGCTGCAGGAACACACCTAGCATGAGCTGGTATCCCCAGTGTTACAAAAATAGTAAAGATTTTGAAGCTGTCTCAAACCAAAGGCTTCCCAAATTGAGAGGGTGGGTACAATCATGTTCTATCAGTAACTGGTTGCAGATATATATATGTGGAAGACTACAAGGGTGGGGATCTCTATCTAATGTATGTGTTATAAGGATGCCCAAGCATATTCTTCCATCTTCTCTTAGCTTTTGCTCCAGCCACTTTGTGTGCACCACTGTAGCAGTAGACAAGGATGTGTGTCTTCTTACTGGTTTCAATGATACAATTTTGGCCAAGTTTTCTGTGAGATATAGGACAGCACAAACTAATTTCTGAAATTAATTGGATACCACTTTTTAGCCTGTGTTCTGCAGGCATCCTTGTATTTGGCTCGCCTGTGCTTTTCACAGCCTTTGAAATCGATAGGAGAAAGGCACCCAGTAACTTTGATATCTGTGATTCTGTTTCACAATAAGAGAATGATAAAAAATTTCCTTCAGTATCTTCCCTGGTGTTACCTATATGAATGACACAACAAGAATAAGATGCCACAGTCCTTCAAGTGGCACACACAGTCTTGCTTTGACAGAATCCAGACTACAAAGGGAAAGAGGGCAGCAGGAGGGTGCACCACCAGCATATGTCTATGGCACTGTTAAGTTTGATGCATTTGCTACATCTTTGTGTTTCTTTTTCTTCTTTTCCTCTTTTTTTTTTTCCCCAGTTACATTTAAGGTCTTTTCAAGGCCCCAGTAGGATTGTGAGAACAAAAAAGAATAAAAAAAATATAAAGGATAAACCATCAAAGGTGAAAAACATTTCAAAATCAGGATGGGGTGATAAAAAGACAACTAGTATAGCCCAGTAAAGGGGAGACCATTGTCCTCAGAGAGTGACATGGGGAACAGGGCCAGAGGTGACACATAAAGATGAGCAGGTGATGAGCAAAACATGCTGGAGGACAGAGCTAGACTGACAATGGCAAGTGTTGGACATGAGATAAATATGGTGGTTCCTGATGATTGCATTTGGGAAATTAGGTGAAACAAGGACTTCTAATATTTTTATCCTCTCATTCTTATTTGCAATCACAGTTTGCAGACCATCGGATACGGTTACCAATTTTCACTACTTACTTGGAAATAAACTACAGGGTTTTTGTTTAGCCTGTAACATCATCATTATTCAACCTATTACTTGAAGTAGTTTAATTTCATTCTTATCTGTTTTGACAGCTGAATCTTATCTTCCTGGTGATCACATTGTGCAAAATGGTGAAGCACTCAAACACTTTGAAACCAGACTCTAGCAGGTTGGAAAACATTAAGTAAGTGCTTTGTGTTCAAGTATGAGAACTATGATTATTTTCTGATTGCTGAACTGATTGAAAGCTACTCTCCATTAGGAGCACATGCCATTGTCTCCCAGCAACTGCAGATGTCAATTAGAAGCAAACAGAGCCAATCCTGCTTTCGTCACATTGTTGCTGTAATGTCACAAGCGCCGGTCAAAATTAGATAATTTCAGCCTGGAACTAGTGCCAAGAAACTGTTTCACGGAAATGCCACAGCACTGTAGTAATTTCATTTGCATTTAAAATGCAGTTCAAAAATGATGTTCCTGTTTGCATGGCTGATATGATTATATTAAGTTTGTTTTGTTAAATGACTTTTTGATTTAGGGATTCTGAGCAGTTTCTACTCGTAATCCTGTTCTCCCAAGAGAATTGACTCTATTATTATTGTTAACTTGAAGATTATCTGCTGTTTTCGTGCTAATTTAACAAATATTTACTTTTTCATGGTGTTCTACTGTAGTATCTCTTTTGCAGAGTAATATAAGTTTTTGATAACTAACAGGGCTTTGGCAGGTTTCGCTTCTTTAGATAGTTTTTTACAGTATTCTGTATAGCCTTATATTGTATTCAAGGTTTTTGTTACCAACACTGAAGGGATGGTGCAACTTTCTAACACTGAGGGTTGGATGTGAAAGGGTCTTACAGATCTGCTTTGAACGTTGGAAATGGCAAAGGGAGACTTTCAGTAAGGATAATGTTGTGAACTAGATGTTCTAGATAGGTCAGTATCAGCTTCATTGCATGTTGCATGATGAGAGAGAGAGCTAATCTTTAGCATCTCTCTCTTTTCTTCCTTTTCCTCTTTCTGTCTTCTCATCCACACCAGTAATTACCGTGTTTGTGATGGCTACTATAATACGGACTTACCTGGGTAAGATAGAACCCTACATTAACAAACTTCTGGCATGATTTTTAACTTTACAAACTCGGTCATATTGTGGATTTCCCTTAATTTTAATTAACTATTTTTGAGATACCTGATTTGCTAAAGACTTTTAAACTATTATATGACTTTATACTTTTAAATTGCTTGCCTCTGCATTTTGAATTTCCTAATTTTGACTAATTTTTATAGACAATTAAAAATGCTCTTATTAATTTCTGTTTCAATTCTGTCTAATAATTTTGTTTCTCTTTTCTGCTTATAATGCTTTCTAGCTATGAAGATAATAAGCCATTTATCAAGTAAGATCATTAGTTAGATGTGGAATTCACTGACTAAATTCCCTTTCCCTTTCATTCTGTGCTGTTTGCTACAATTCCTTTTCCTTAACCTATTCATGATGGAATCTTTTTTAGATTGTTCTGTAAAGCAATATCCATATTTTTGTCGCATTTCAGCAGGGTTTCTTCATGTGGAAGTTACATCCTCTAGCTTCAGTTTAGCTGAGTTTATCGAAGCATTAACGATTTGGGCTCTAGGCTTTTAATCTGCTGTTTAACCTTTGTGCATTTGTGTTGCATTATTTGGTGTCATATGGCAGCACCACTGTTTAAAATCTATGGTGTGATTAGTGGCTAAGCCAGATTTATCAATCTCTTCTCTAAAAGCAGATAAAGCAATGGAGTAGCTGGGGCTTGTGCTATACTTCTGCATTTCAAAATAGTTTTGACATTTTTTGCTGTTCTTGAGAAAGACAAAGGTTATATCTACTCTTGCTGTTTTCACTGGAGTCTAAGAGTACTGAATGGAATTGTTCTTTCTTTAATAGATAAAAGGTTAAACCCAAGGAATTTTTACATTTGAATGTGAAACTAGTAAAAGTCAACTGCAGGAACTGAAATGTTAATATTGGATTTGGCGAAGTACATTCTCGTGAGTAATGTTACTAAAATTAATTTTCTTTTACAGATCCTGGGTCCTGGGTGCATTTGCTCTCCTGTGTCTCCTTGGCCTAACATGGTCATTTGGTCTGCTGTTTATAAATGAGGGGACCATTGTGATGACATATCTCTTCACAGTATTTAATGCTTTCCAAGGAATGTTTATTTTCATCTTTCATTGTGCCCTTCAAAAGAAAGTAAGTTACCAAAACCACAGATGAATGTTCCCTATCTCCTTTGAAATGCCACACATAATTTGTAAGAAAATAGAGATAAAATTAACCATTTGAAGAACTGGAGTATTTTGAAGTAGTTTGAGGAGGGGACTAGAATTCCAATGCAGTTCTTGCTGTATGTACCAGTGGGAGTCATGTAACTGCTCTGTGACCCAGACAGGTTTAACATGGATGCAGCATTTCCAACCCGGGCTTGAAAAGTTTGGAGGTTTTGTGAAGAAAATTTAAAAGTTTAACACTGGTAACGTGGTACATATTAGCCTGGACTTACAGCCAAAAGTCCTTCATGTCCACATGAAACAAGTCCTGCCTTTGCTGCAGTGCTGCAGACAAAGGATCAGTTACAGTGTCAGCCCATATCAGCCTGGAAATGCTCTCCTTTTCTTAGATCAAGGCAGAGCACCTCTCCTGAGATCCCATTAAGCTGCCACATAAAGCTATGGGTGATAGGCAGGGATTGTATTATGTGTGCTCATTCATTACAAAATTAAGTGGGTTGTAAAAATTAATTTTATTGTGAACTTTGACACACCTTAGAAAAAAGTAGTCATTAATGCTAGATAACTGCTAACAGGAATAGTTTTCTGAAGATGGAAAAGATGCCAGCATTAATACTTTTTTCCCAAGTGTTTGCCTCCCCCAGAAATCCCAATAGCTTTGTGCTCTTCACTGGAGCCTCCCTCACGAGTGGGATGAGCTAAATTTGTTCTGCTCCCTTTTGCTGGATGAAAGCAGAAGGGTCCAGAAGGAGCAGGTCTTCTGGAAGGAGAGAGACATAGGGAGACAGAGAGAAAGCTTGAAGGGGAGAAAGGAGCAAGCAGGAGAGAAGGAAAGTGAAGGGTGCAGCTCTGTGGGACCCTTTTTTGGGTTCCCTGTCACCCCTTCTCTTCCCCAGAGGGTGGAGATTGCTTCCAAGGATGCCTTAGAGGTGCTTTAATGAAGAGTGCATAAAAAAAGCTGAAAGCCTTTGTTAGAAGGCAGGACAAATGAAAGTAATGAGAGTTGAGAGGAAGGGTGAATATCAAAAAATCCCACCCAAACAAACTTAACATGAAAAGTATGTCCTACATTTGGAAATAACCAATTTGCAATATTTAGATTCTAAATATTTTTACCAATTTTAGGCTGAGACCTAGCAACTATTAACTCCCATTATAATTAGCTCACCAGAGACATAATTAACTGATACTTATAAGATGGTTTGAGACCATTGGATAAAGTGTTGTTTAAATACAAAAATCGTGTGCTCATGCTCTCAACTCATGTTCTCAGCTCTAACATTACGAGCATCTCTAAATTTGGTGTAGACAATGGCATTCAGAGGTGTTTTAGGAAAAGGTCTGGTAGACAGAATTTTACCCAGATGATCATGACACTCCACTCATTTGGAGAGAACAAAAGTACACTTAGAAGATTAAGCCTACAAGAAGAAGATAGGGAAAAAAATGCAAACATTCTCAAAATGCAAATAATTTCTAGGTTAGGGTTTCATATAATGTTTCCCTTTTTACTATTTGTATTGGACTTGAAAATCAGAAACAGATTCCTTCCTTATTTCTTTTTACAGCTGTGCATTGTTTTTATATGAAGTAGAGTCAGCAAAAAGCAATATTAAAATACCAGTCAAGTGTGAAAAAAACATAACCTAGAGCAATAAGATTTATACCTGAAAGAATGTTAAAGCTGCCATTTAAGATTTTTAAGTGTCACTGCCTTTGACTGGATATTGTCCTATCTTCTGTCTGCATAGCTAATGTAGTCTTTTTATTCTGTTATTACTACTTGGTCACTAAATTGAACAGAGAAATAGAATTGTGAAAGTGAAAACTATTATGTTTCCAGTTCTGACGAGATGATAGTGCTGTTGCTTCCATCAGTTTCCAACAAGCTATAATTTAGAAATAATGACAGTGGAATGCACAGTCCTGACAGATAATGTACATTCACTGCAATATAGGCATTAGGCAAAACCAGCCCTGGAGGGTGGTATTTGGGTAAAAATACAGTTTTGATTGCTATTGTCTCTACTGTGTCGTGGCTTAGAGCATTTAATATCCATTAGTGTTCTGGAATGTATTTTCTTAGGTGTTATACCATCTAGTGATGATGTATATAGACCTATGTTTTCAAGGGTTAAAAATTATAATTCTAAGTTGTTTCATTGCTGTTTTCATTTTTCACATGTCTTTTGTGCTGATATAGATAGGGGGTGACTTAAAATGTGTACCATATACTTTTATAAAAAGCTGAGTTATTGTGCCTAGCTTGAAGTTAAAGTACAAATTATTCAACTTCTCTTAATCCTTGTGGTTTACAGCAGCACAGCATGTATTCTGCGAGTAAAACTGCAGTAGAAAACAGCACATTACATATGTAAATCCACAATATTAATTTTTTTCATTTTCTCTTCTCCCCTTTTTGCATACACATAACTTTCTGTCTTATATATTCATAGGTCAGGCAGAATTTCCAGATTAGCTGAAATCTCCCTTTTCACAGAAACTCATGAGTGTCATTGATGTAGAAGAGACACTTAGGTTCCCATGTAATCTGGTGGAAGATTTACGAGTTTAGACTTACACATCTTTACAAATTCTCCTTTCCTTGATGCAGTCTTGCTGCCAAGACATGCACATGCTCTTCTGTTATCTGAAAATAGTAGTCAGTGAAGCAGTCATGGAACATAAGAGAATTAACTGCTCTGTAAAATGATCCTGATTACTTTTATGGCAATTGTTATCACACATAACAAAACTAAAGTTTCCAGTAGGTCACTGGAACCAGAAGGTGAATAAATGTAGCTCAAATACTGAAGTCATTAATTAGTTTGCTGCTCTGTCAGAAAAAAAAACAAATCATAAGCAGGGTATATTCAAGTTTCTAGATTCAACAAAAACAGGAATTAGAATTGTATGTTTTGGTCCTAAAAGTGAAAGGTGCTTCATTCCTAGCCTTTATGGTTCAAAAAGTGACTCTGGAACACTGACAAGTGGCTCCACCAGCATTGCTGGGGCTGTGCCTGAGGCAGAGATGTTTGTGAGCTCTGTTCAGTGCCAGGGCAGGTGTGGCCATCTGAAGTAGCAGCTGGATGAGTTACACAGAGTAAGAAAATTCCTTTACAGGCATTAGAAATTTTGCAGCTTTTATTGGAAATCATCACATGAGGGGTAGTACTGAGCAGTGCTCAAGCCCTTCTTGCCTGCTAGGATAGGAAGACAGGCTTGCTGTGCTTTCTGCACCAAAAGCTCTTACAAAAACCACTATTTTCAGCCAGCATTCAATTCAGGTAAACCTAACTATATTAATCTACAATATGAAAATGAAATAAAAACAATTCTATAACTAACTCAGTAATGATTATTCAGGGACATCTCTAAGAAGTGTATGTATACCTTGGAAATAATTGCTTCAAAACTCCTGGGTAGCTGTTAATACTGCCACTGAGTGGGGTGGAATATGTGAGTGTGCTAACAGCCAGCAATTTGACAGACAAGAATTATCTATTTGCTTGAAAAGTGAATAGTTTCAATGCAAGGTTCATGTGTTTCTGCCAGCAGTTATTTAAAACTATTTCGTGCGCTAAGCAATTTTTTCCCCCTCCCATAGGTACGTAAGGAATATGGGAAATGCTTCCGACATTCCTACTGCTGTGGAGGGCTTCCCACTGAGAGTCCCCACAGCTCAGTGAAGGCATCAACAACGAGAACTAGCGCTCGCTATTCCTCTGGCACTCAGGTAACAAAGATTTTGACAGCATCTTTTAATTACCTTATTTATGAAAAGCCTACTGAGATGTCTTCCAATCAGAAAGACTAATTGTCTTCTCATTCTTGTCATTTAGATGGTAAATACATACTTCTGCATTGTAGAATTATTTCTTTTTAAACAGTTACTTTGGTCTAATACAAATACTTTTTTTTTCCTTGTAAGTAGGGATTGGTTCATAGGAAGGTTTATACCATCATGTTTCATTGAAATAAAGTTCAATAAATTAGAATTTTAATAAATAAAGAAGGAATTTTCACAATGTGCTAGAAGAATGGTTTACTTTAGGCTAAAATAAACACAAATATTCTACATAATAGCACATGAGTAGGAAAAAATCTCTTTGTAATCTACTATGCTTTTGTGTCACTGCTTTGTTAACAGAGTCGGATAAGGAGGATGTGGAATGACACTGTGAGAAAACAATCAGAATCATCTTTTATCTCAGGTGACATCAACAGCACTTCAACACTTAATCAAGGTCAGTCACTGGGAACATTTCAGTTTTAGAATCCATAAATTTAATACGGATTTTATATCATTTAATACAGAAGAATTGAAAAGAATGTTTAAAAAACAAATCTGGAACAAGTGTTCTCTAAAAACAGAGTTTTAAAGTTATCCACCAGCACTTTTGAAAACCATGTTTCCTTAACTGGCCCCTGCTATAGAAGTTGAATTCTTCAATTCATGGGAATGTATTTAAATTAGTTTCATCAATAATTTAGCTTAAAAGCAAGATCATAATTTTAAATCTTTCCTAACCTTTATAGGTTAAATCTGAAATAGAAATATGAGTGCAGTAACATTTTAATGCATATTTGACTGATTTTTAGGTGCAGAAATTTTCCCAGTGAAATCTAATTGATATCATTTCTATGCAAAAGATGTCTGTAAAGCATTTATCTTTTCTATTTCAAAGAGCATCATATCTGTAACATGGGACAGAATGCAGATTTTCAGGCACAGAGAAGTCAAAACTCAAAACTTCTCAGCTCAGATAGACTTTGAAATCTGTAACCTCATTGTCACGTCCAGAGAGAAGACAAGGGTATTAACCAAGACAGATTGTCCCTGCCTTTCTCCCTGTGTTTTGGAGGCAGTTTGAGCCAGCAGTGAAGGGAGGACAGCTGTGTGCAAGCCAGGTTTGAAGCCTTTTCTTCCACCCAATCCTAAGGGAAGAGCAGGTAGCCCTGCTCTCACTGCAACCCGTTCCTGCTCAACTCAGAAAGTTTGAAACAGAAAGTTCAAACTCAGGATTCGATAGCAGGGACGTGTATTTACATTAATTTTGAAAGTAAAAACCGTGCTGTTTGCAAAGCAAGACGCATCAGAAAGAGTGATTCTACTTTTGCTATTTGGTATTTAGAAAATAGATAAGACCTGTGTGTCTTGCTGCTCCTCCCACCCCCCTTATGAGTCCTGCATGCTCTTCTGGCAAAAATCAAAATGAAGTAACTTCTCCTAGGTAGAAAATGTATATTTTTCATGTCACCTTCAGTGTCTTACAAAAATTCCAAAAATACAAGCCATATAAAATTTGCTGTCTCTGACTCCTGAGGTTTGCTCTGACTGTGCTACACTGTTAGTTAATTCAGTGTTGAACAGGAGCTCTCAGCACCTTCTCCCTGTTTCAAGCTCCAGACTCAAGTCATGGGAGATGTTCTGTCATGATTAGAAAAATTGGTATCAACTCTATTCAGTGATAATATTGTCACTATCTCAGTGATACATACGTATAAGGGTAGTTTAGTAATTAATGACAAGTGTCATTTTTCCTTTAAAATAAAAATCAAGTTTTTAATTGAGCTTTTTGTCTTGTGGCAAAGAAATTAGGATTGAAAAAAAATCATAGCCATAAATTACATGTAATTGTTCCATGATTAAATATGGTACACAAAAAAAAAGAGCAAAATATATTTCAGTTATTATTTCCAGTAAAAAGTACTTTACAATGGAAAAAAGCTATGATAATTTTTTTAGCTGATCACTAATACAAACTTTAAAATAAGATTAGCATAGTCAGACCATAATTCTCTGCGTGTTAGAAATTTCTGCTTATTTCTGCTGCTAAGTAGCTCTGGGACTACAAAAGCATTAATATTTCGAATATATATCATTCCTTGCCAAATAAAAATATTTATACTATAAAAATATAGCTGTCTCTTTAGTTGTCCTTGGGTCTGTAATACACTGATCCTGATGTACTGCTTTGCAAAGTAATGAAAAAGAAACTTGAATTTCATCTTATTGAAATGTTTAAATTAATTTTTAAATCACAGCATTTTTCTTGTAGTAGCTAGAAATCAGAGATTACTTGACTTTTAATAATTTCTCAAAATATGCTGGTTTTTTCTGATTATTCTGAGAGTTGTTTAAATGGTGTTGCGTTGAGATGTAAATTGGAGTTTACAAGTGTTTAAAAGAGTCTGTTCATATAGTATTTTTCTTTGTCTTACATTGTTTGTAAAGTGATAGTTTAAAGAAATTCGTTGTTCAAGGAATTCCTTTTTAAAACCTGGCAGATAGGTTTGCAGCATGAATGTCCCAGGAGAAAATGTGAATCCTCTGATTTCTTAGAGCAAATATTTTGCTTTCCCCTCAGCATGCATACTTTTACATATACTAAGATATGCTTCTTGCAATTTGTCATCCACTGTCTGTTTGAAAACAGCAATTCCCTTCCACTATCTGTGTGTTTTTAATAAAGTGAGTAACAGCTCTGATCCTGTCATAAGAGGTTTTTCAATACCTTTCAGTTTGAGAAATTAGGTTCTGTCAATTCTGGACAGAAGTGTTCCCTGTGATCGTTTTCAAAGTTCTAATAGCTTTATATAGTACCTTGATCTCTAAACATTTAATTGCTACTCTTGTGTAACAGTGATTTTGTATACATTAGTAAATATCACTTTCACTAGATGTTTACTTTGGGGATTTGAAGAGCACCTGTGAATTACTGGAATCTAACTGTATTTTCCTGCTCCCATTTCCAATGCATAGCTCAAACACATCCAGAAATTTTCAGCTGAATTACATTTTAGAAATCCTACGTGATTCATGGTGAATAAAAATTATTCTTTATTGAAACTGTCAGGCTAAAATTAAGGAACTGACAAATTTTTTTTCTGTTTCTTTTGCTTTAGGAATGACTGGCAATTACCTACTAACAAACCCTCTTCTTCGACCACACGGCACTAACAACCCCTATAACACATTGCTCGCAGAAACAGTTGTATGTAATGCCCCTTCAGCTCCTGTGTTTAACTCACCAGGTGTGCTTATACTTCCTGAATAAACTGCTTTTCTTGGCTCGCTCCAAATTCCCTCTTCTCCCTAGACAGAAACTCAGGTTGCAATACCCCAGCCGAACAGTCTGAATTTCTGAAATAAATTCGAGAAATACAGTGTTGCCAACGTCAGCTTGTAAAACTGCACTATATTATAGAAATGCCTTTGCCCTAACAGTATTTACCAATAATTATCCATGTTTTTAACACAGGTGGCATAAATCTTAATATACTATTAAAGGACTGACACCACATGGTCCGAGAGCCCATCTTCAAGATATATATCACTTAGAGGTATCATGTCTATGCAATATAAGGTTGACTCTAAAGCTTGCTGAGGAAACCCTGCTTATGGAATGGATGAGATACTAAAGCAGTGCAAGGCATCTTGACACATTTGGATACCCCAGTGTAGGAAATTGTATCCAGCATCAAACAGATCTAAACTATAGTATAGTGCAGCTTTATGGGAGATCATTTTCCTGTAGGAAAATCTCGAGATTAACAGTTAGAAAAGTGTAGTTCTGTAGGAATAAAGGGTGTCATCATTTACCTAACATTTTGTTGTTACATTATCTACTTGCTTTTTTTAACAATGTTGCAGTTCATCACTAAATATCTTGCAGATACTGTTTGATGAGTCCTAAGATTGCTTTAGTGTAAATAGAATGATAAATCTTTGGAAAAGAGCTCATAAAACCTTGTTTCCAGTTTTTATTTCAAGTCTCCTTTTTAACTGAACTGTAGTTTCTATTTTCATTCTCTTGTTTTCTTACTTTCCTTATGCTTTCCTCTAGCAACCTACAGAGAGACAAGTATGGGAGTAAAACTTAACTTTGCCTATCAAATGTAAATTTTTTCAGCATGATTTTTAATGGGCACAATTAAAACATAACTAGCGGTCATGAAGTAGACTCAGCGGGCAAGTGGTTCACAATTTGCAAATAAAATGTTTCCTCATTCAAAAAGTACTTGCAAACTGCTTTTTGGGAAACACCATGAGGTCTGTAGCAAACCCTATTGGTAATACAAGTTATGCAATGCTGAAATAATTTGCTGTTTAAAACCAAAGCAGTGTCATGCCGAAATGCTTAACAATTTACTTATATTTTTACATTCCTACAGTAATCTTGCTACAGGCTATGAAAGATTTCAAATTAATTACCTGATCACGGGCAACAAAATTTGCCTCATCAAACCAATTTGAATATATTCTAGCATGCTTAACTCTGCAGTATATCATAGAAAATTCATTTTGGATTATCAGATGTATTTTGATATCTCTTTAGCAGAGGAAAAGAAAATTAAAATTACAGAATTAAATCACTTTCATGAGGGAAATGAATCCAGCATGTGGTCCATGTGTTGTCTGCTTTTATAAATGCCATATGTTCTGCACAGCTAAAGCCATTGCAAGAAAAATCTTGGAACATATATGAAATTGTAAAACTACATAGTTGTTTAATCAAAGCTTAAAGAGACCTTCAAACAACCCTCATCACTGTTAAAATCAGTATACATGGAGAAGAGTTAGCAATAACACAAACGCAAAATTACTTGCAAATTGCTCAGAATTTATTTGGAAATGATTACTCAATTTTTTAAAGCTGAAGACTAAAATTTTTTCATGAGAAAATGCAATCTCTCTTTAATTGAAAACAGTATTTCCAGAGAATATTGAATTTTCTAGGATAAGCTGCAGGTTTAATTATGAAAAAAGAAATCCACAAATTGAGAAAATGTAAAATCTTTTCCAAAAAACTTTTCCCTTATACTCCTCCAAGCCTTGCATATTATGCAGCAGCCTCACAGTGGTCAGTCTCATTTCAGTAAAGTCACTTCATTCTTTCTTTACTTCCAGACATATCTGTAGATAAAGTGCTTTTCTAGGAATGCTATCACCATCTGATTTCCATGGTTCAGACTGTTTAATTTCTTGCAAAGTTTTTTTTCTTTTTTTTTTTTTCCTTTGCTTGGGAAGCACTGTGCTGTCATAGTTTACATGTCTTTGTGTCTGTAGGAAAACCTTTTCTTTATCAAGTTATCAGAAAAAAAAGCCAAACCCCAAAGCATAAAGACTTTAATCATCATAAGACTTCATTTTCCCCCCTCTTAAATTCCTTTTCATGTTTTCAGCAGACTTACCCAATCTGTCATTCCCTCAACAGCTATGAGATATCAGCCATGGCTGATTTCCTCTTCCCATTCCACAACTAATATTTATTCTTTGGTTTAATTTCTGTGACCCATACTTACAGAAATTCCTAACATTTCTGCATTTGACTTCCATGCCCATGGTAACTGTGGGCCTAACTCTTAATTAACTATTCTGGTTCATTCAGCGCTGTCACTGTGACTGATGCAGACTGCAGGCAAACTTTGACCTTTAGGAGCCTGGAGCCTTTGTTGGCAGACAGAATATTAGTGCAAAAAAAATTACATTAAGTGGGAAAAGAAAAGCTGTTATTGCTTAGTAATCTAATTTGCTGAACCCTTGCTCTGACTAAGTTGCTGAGAAGCTCAGTAATTCTTCATCATGTTACAATAAATCATTTTACTTTCTTTTATATATCAGCTACTCTTAGGCCAGATAGCCTGAGCAGACAGACATGATGTGAGTTGTCCAAAGTGAGTCATTCCACCTGCTGTCTATCGTGTTGTTGGATGGTGCTTGTGGGCCCTGGTCCCTGTAGTGTGAAAGATGGCTGTCCTTGTTTAACATAAATTCTTTGTATTTATCCATTTTTTTCATTCTTTTCTTTACTTCATCTCCAAAAAAAAAAAAAAACCAAAAAAAAAACCAGGAAAAAAATGTTAGAAATGTTGTTAAAGTAGTTGCTTGCCAGTTATGTGGGTTTATGTTGTACATTTACCTTCAGTTATGTCTGTGATCTAATTCCTTTTTAATTTAGTGTTGTTTAGGACAAATTCTGTTAATTTTCTTTTTCTAAATCATGGTGATGTACTTCAAAACATAGATGTTTCCAAATGAATTGCTTTGCATTATATATGCAAGGGCATGGAGTGAACAGTTCCTTGTGGAAAAGTCACAGAATTGACACTAAATTAAGAAATTCAAATGCCACTATTCCCCACAGGAAACACACATTACTATTTTTAGAATGCATCTTTCGTACAAGGTGTGCAACCGTTGACATTTGGGAATGTTCAATGACCTAACTTTTCTCAAGTTTTACTTCCAAGTACAACTTTGTCCTGAACTACATTAAAGAATTTTGTTAAAAAGAAAGGAAAAAAAAAAAAAAAAAGTGATGAAAACATGTCAGGCAATAACCAGAGCTGTCCTTCTCCATTTCAGGACATTCACTGAACAATGCCAGGGATACAAGTGCCATGGATACTCTACCGCTAAATGGTAATTTCAACAACAGCTACTCATTGCGCAATGGAGACTATAACGACAGCGTGCAAGTTGTAGACTGTGGACTAAGCCTGAATGATGCAGCTTTTGAGAAAATGATCATTTCGGAGTTAGTGCACAACAACCTGCGGGGCAGCAGCAAGAACCACAACCTGGAGCGGGCGCTGCCGGCCAAGGCCGTGATCGGCGGGAGCAGTAGCGAAGATGACGCCATCGTGGCAGACGCCTCATCTTTGATGCACAGCGACACGCCCGGGCTGGAGCTCCACCACAAAGAGCTGGAGGCCCCTCTCATCCCTCAGCGGACTCACTCCCTTCTGTACCAGCCCCAGAAGAAAGTGAAGAGCGAGGGAACTGACAGCTACGTCTCACAGCTGACAGCCGAGGCTGACGACCACCTCCAGTCCCCCAACAGAGACTCTCTATACACGAGCATGCCCAACCTCAGAGACTCTCCCTACCCAGAGAGCAGCCCCGACGTTGAAGAAGACCTCTCTCCTTCCAGGAGGAGCGAAAATGAGGACATTTACTACAAGAGCATGCCAAACCTAGGAGCTGGCCATCAGCTTCAGATGTACTATCAAATCAGCAGGGGTAACAGCGACGGCTATATCATTCCCATTAACAAGGAAGGATGTATTCCCGAAGGAGATGTTAGAGAAGGACAAATGCAACTAGTGACAAGCCTTTAATAGTGTAGCAAAGAAATATTAAAGGTCACGTTCAAGTATTAAAAAGACTTAATTGGCCCCATGCAGGCTCCCTCATATCTGCTCGAAGAGACAATTCTGTTGACCCTGTGGTTCTCCAGTGACAGGGATGACTGGACCTCGCAGTTCTGTGAATTTTTATAAAACAAAAACTTTGTATATACACAGAGTATACTAAAATGAATTATTTGTTACAAAGAAAAGAAATACCAACAAGGTATTTACGATATCTTCTGCTGCTGAATTTAACAAAATTGTGAAAAAAAGAGAAATAAACACTTTCCAGCCATTTTACCGCAGCAGTTTGTGAACTAAATTTGTAAATATGGCTGCACCATTTTTTTTTTCCTAGGCCTACATTGTATTATATACAAGACGTAGGCTTTAAAATCCTGTGGGACAAATTTACTGTACCTTACTGTTCCTGACAAGACTTGCAAAAGCAGGAGAGATATTCTGCATCAGTTTGCAGTTCACTGCAAATCTTTTCCATTAGGGCAAAGATTGAATACATGTCTAACCACTAGCAATCAAGCCACAGGCCTTATTTCATATATTTCCTCAATTGTACAATGAACCGTTCTCATGAAAAAATGGCTAAAGAAATTATATTTTGTTCTATTGCTAGGGTAAAATAAATACATTTGTGTCCAACTGAAATATAATTGTCATTAAAAAATAATTTTAAAGAGTTTGAAGAAAATATTGTGAAAAGCTCTTGGTTGCACATATGTTATAAGCTGTTTTTCTTACACTGTTCATAGTACGATAGTTTGTTTAAAATGCAAGTTCTACCTGTTTTCACTTATTTTTTCACTGTAAACAGTGTTCTGCTTTAACAAGTTAGTTTTTATTCTTAAGTTTTGAATTTTTATTGCCAAAAAAAACATAATTTGGGGAGAAAGTTGTTTTAGAAGCCAATTATGCCAAGCCTTGCACAAATTTGGTGTAGCTAACAACGATTGTAACTCAATTCCCTGTTCATTCTTTAATCAGGGTTGGGTGGTAAGGGGTAAAGGGGACACTGGACACTTCTCACAAGCTTTCTCGTGAATAAAAGGTGCCTGTCCTTTAAAAAAAAATAAATAAAACATAACTATAACTCTTCCATATTCCTTCTGCCTATATTTAGTAATTAATTTATTTTATGATAAAAAATCAAATGAAATGTAAATTGTTTCAACAAAATTCTGCTTTTTTGATCCCTTTGTGTAAACCTGTTAATAATGAGCCCATCACTAATATCCAGTGTAAAGTTTAACACCTGTTTGACAGTAAATAAATGTGAATTTTTTTTCCAAATAGGTAAAATGTGCATTATTATGTACGAAGCATAATTGGCATCAGCAGTCCTTTGACCCAGATGTGTCCTGCCTAGAATGGCCTTTACATTTCATGATTTAAGTGTCGAGAATTCAACAGAAACTGTCATAGCTCCACAGAAGACAGGTCATCTTTACTATCCTTTTGTCACAATTGAATAGCATCAAACCCAGATATAGCAGGTCTTTAGGAAAATGTACTGTCAATTCATATATTTGCATAACTTTTAAGTAGGCATCTGCACTGAAATTAAAAGGTGGTAAACACCACTCTCATGTTCTGGGCAACAGTAATTAGTGGCTAATTATTAGTGATGAAGATACATTGTTGCAGTGGGGAAAACACAAATAAGCAGCATTTGGCTAGCTCTGAGTGCTATCAAAATAATTCATCCATCATGGCGCTGGTTTGTGCTAGATAAATAAACATGACTGTCCCTATTTTTATCAAGCTAGAGAACTGCAGAAGGCAGCTGATGCCCAAGATGTTATCTACAAATCAGTAGCTAAATTGGAAGTCTGAAATCTTTGTTGTGTTCATTCCCAAGCCTCTTTTGTTCCTCTCATCCAGGGCCTTTCAAAGATAGCATCAAGGACTGCATTTGTCACCACTTCCAAAACTGTTCTTTTAAATAACTCTCAGATTAACTCCCCATCATCACAAAGGCCACAGTTTCAAGTGTGGACTTTCTGTATGATAACAGCAAAAATTCACTTAAAAACTGTATCATTACTTTCTAATGCATTGGAATATATAAAGTCCTTTTGGAAAATAAGTCAATGCATTTTTAAGAAGTTTGGATTTCAGAAGAATGTTTTGGGCGAGACTTCCCACTGTTGAGAAGGTTCAAACTCTAAAAAACTAAAACCCAGGTTGAGATGGAACTGTGGGGACCAGGTAACCTCAATATATCTGTTCAGGACTGTGACACTGTAGCAATTGTTGATGAGTAAAAAAGCATCTTCCACCATCAGCCACTGGTAACTCTTGCCAGTAAGTTCCTTAACACTTAAAAGTTACCGTGTTTGCAGTAGAGTCACTGAAACATTTAAAGTTAAATCAGAGATGGTTTATTTCTGTTTAGTAGAGATGCTTTAAAAATCTGAAGTCTCTATGAAACAGGACTTAGTTCTGATTCAGGGTGCACAGCAGACTCCTTGGAGCAAAAATCATTCCCTTAGTCTGTCTGGCAAAAGCATACTTGCTGCCTTCTACCTAGGAAATCATGTTCTTAAGGATTTCAAAATTATGGTACTCAAGTAATTACAGTACACATAACCTAATAACATCACCAACTTTCTGCAGAATCTTCAAGCAGAAGCAATTATTGCCCTATTTCGAGCAATTACTCCTTTGTGTCTAACTAAAGGTGGCAAAACTACGTACTGGAGAAAGGTTTGTAGCATTGTGATCTTAAATACATATTCAATTGCAAATGTAACAAGTATTCATAAAACAAGAAAATGTAGCTGATGAACCTAAGATGAACCAGCTGAACCTAAGTATAATAAGGGAATTCTTTTGTTAGCTTCTTTGTAATGTAGATGTTGCTTTTTAGTGAGCCTGGGTTTTTTTGGGTTTTTTTTTTTCTTTTTTTTTAAATGTTGAGCTAATGAGAGTCCTGTGTTTAGCTAGCAGCCAATACATTGCCAAATTTCTGTTGGTGTAATTTCTCAGTGTAGTAGGTTACAGTATAATTATATAGTTGACAGCTTATTGTAATTTATGTTCTCTTCTAACATTCCTGCCATCTTGTCTTGGGATCAGAAGGACAGAAGAATTCAGAGGAAGAGTTCAAGAATAGTGAAATAATGGCAGCAGAATTAATGGAAACAAGTGTTTCTTCAGGGTCATCAATTAACCAGTTCCTATGATGGTGCCCACAATATGTTGCTATTTTAGGCACTGTCTTTCAGAAGAGCTGCAATTTTCTTATGGCTGGTAATCTCCTGTTAGTATCAGTGTTAACCCTTCTGGCTCAGTTCAATTCTTCCTTGTAACTTCAGTCCAGTCATATTAATTCCTACAAAAGGTTGAATGGGATGTGCATTTAGTGAACTGTTGTATAATGGTGCTATGCATTGTTTAATATAAAATACATCTCAATTCTACATAAGTGAACCATAACATGAAGAAATGCAACACTGGTAATAACTTCTTAGTTAAAACTAACTTTTATCTGTAAATTTTACAATACACCTTTGCTTATTTTAAATTTGAAATGAAGTTACTAATAAAGTTTACATATATTCACTTATGTAGGCAATAAAAGGTGTTTCAAATTGCCATAAATTATGGATAAAATATGTGTCATACTTGATGTCCTAAGTTTTAAGGATTTTTTTTTACTACTCAGAACAGACATTAACAGAGCAACAAAAAAAGTAAACAGTCCCCGTGTACTGGTGTTATCCCTCCTTTGCCTCAAAAATAACAAAACTTCTCTTCTAGATTTGATTATATGACAGCATACAGTAGTGTAATGTTTTATCCCTGAATAAAATTACTTTTCAAAAGCAAGACAAGCTACAGGTAGACAATCATATAGGTATATATAGATATTCACACACAACATTTTAATTCACTAATTCTAGGGAACAATGAAGAACTTAAAATGATGGGATTCAGCAGTAACCCTCAGTTTTTTCAGTAATAATGCAAAGACACCCCAGAGATCACAGTAAGCATTCCTTAATTTTTTAAATAATAAATGATGACAATCACCTTCCATATTTAGGAATAACAGGGCTACCATTTCAGTAAGTAAGGATCTTGCTGTATGGCTGCACTGTGGGATGAGGATCCTAGATTTATGGATGCCACTGGTATGCTGGGTCTACTCCACTGTTTGTAATCCAGCTTTGCACTGAGTTGGAGATAAAAATTATCCCTGTCACAACCCTGGAAGCAAGAGATCTGTGTCTTTCATTTACACAAACACTTTGTAAATTACTAGGAATTCAGTTAATG
The DNA here is from genome assembly GCA_013396995.1 of Dicaeum eximium. Classification (NCBI taxonomy): domain Eukaryota; kingdom Metazoa; phylum Chordata; class Aves; order Passeriformes; family Dicaeidae; genus Dicaeum; species Dicaeum eximium. Next base: position 768,445 of record VWZP01005025.1, read on the forward strand.
GCTCCAGCTCAATCATTGGCTCTGCCAAAAGTCTGGAGTAAGGGTTCATTAGGACCCTGTCTATTCCAACAGAGTGTTTGGGGGGGTTTTTCAGTGAAATCTTCATGTGGTTTTTAGAACGAAAACTTCCAAATCCTTTTATTCATGCAGGATAAATTCTCAATAGTATTTCATTAATTCATGCCTAAGAGCATTAATATCTCTTCTTAGTGTATTATGCCACCATTAATCTGAGCCGCTCCCCGTCCAAGTTCCTGGCATGTGCAGCGGATCACACCATGGCGCAGCCTGAGTGGTTGTAAATGCTGCTGAAAATCACACAAGCCTCAACTCAGCAGCGAGGAGATTTTAAAGGACCACTCACTATAATGCACCAGCTGCTGCAGGCATCATTCTAGGATCCCAGATGGGGGAAGTCACAGCTGCATAAATTACACTCAGAATAGGTAGCTCCATAAAGAAAACTTTTCTACGGCAAAGTTTGTGCACTGAACCATTTCTTCCTTGGGTGCACGCCTTCTTTTATATGGTGAAGTAGGAGCCCTGACACAATCTAGACTCTCTGCTGCCAACCAGTTCAAAGTTTAGGCAGCAAAGCTGAGCAAAAAATCATCAGTGCACATTAAAAGCTCAGGTTCCCAAATAGGAGGCAGCAGGTTAGTACCTGTATGGGCTTTTTTAATGGAGAAACTGGGTCTTTGTAAATAACATTGGAATAACTGGTCCAGTCCTATTGTAGCATTAGAATTGTTTTAAAATAACATCATGCTGCTGAACATTTGTCCTCCATGATTGCTTAACAGAATGATTCCCAGAGGTTAATGAGGTTCTCATGAAAATAATTCATTTTAATTCTCTTTAAATATACCACTTTGCTTCTTTTTTTGCACTAGCAATATAAATAGAAGCTTCTTAACTTGTATTTTTAATGCCATTCATTGTTTTAAATACTTGCCCTCTGTCTCCTGTTAACATCTTTCTAAACAAACCCTTGTTTTCAGCATCTTCCACCTCTCTAATTAGTTTCCAGTCTTCAGAGTTACTTTTTCTCAGTATGCTTTAAGATTTAGGCCAAGAACAAAATTACGGGTTCATGTTGATTTATGGATGGAAACTGTATCTTCTACTCTGTGCTACTGCCACCCCCCATGGTCTCACATTATTTTTTGTTTTCATAGGATCCCTTCACAACACACTATTCCACTAGGCTGGGCATAGTAAGTAATGACCTAAATAGTTATGGTTAATTTAGAGCCCAGCAAAGCCTACAGATACTTCCAATTATTGTCTTGAATGTGTGCCCAACCTTGCATTTCTCAGCATTGCATTTCATCTGCATCACAGTGCCCATTTATTCACTTTGTTAACCCAGGTCAATCACAATCTTCCCTAGTTCTGATTAACTGAAGTAATTCTGTGCTAACAGCAAACAGTGCCACCTCCCCAGCAGCATGTTCATCCCCATTTTCAGATAGCACCAGCTGAACAGTGTAGGGGCACTAGAGCATTAGCCTTTTGCCATGCTAAAAAAAATCAACCATTTAATCCTGCTCTACCTCTTAGTTTCTAATGCCCAACTACTTTAGCTCTCACTTCCTTAATATGCATTTGCTTTAATGGCTTCTTGGTAGGGATATTTTTATATGGATTTTTTTTTCTTTTTTAAATCCAAATAAATTACATCAACCATTCCCTCTAGTCTCAACAGCTGCACGATTGACTTAATTTTAGTACGTTAGAGAGGCACAATTTTCTTGCTTTAAGCAGTTACATCTCTTTTGGCAATGTTTCCTCCACAGTTTGTGCTTAAATGTGGATCTGCTAGATGTCAGACCCAAAAAGCACTTCACTGTTCAAAGTGAAACTTTGGTGGAATTTGGGCACTGGAATCCCAGGCACAACAGACGTTACTTCAGGGACAGAATTAATTCTAATCTAGAAGACATGTATGTTTTTGTCAGTAAAGCCTTTTTATCACCCCAAGTTTGGTGACTGTGTGTGTGCAGCAGCTCTGTCATTGCAGCCAGGAACCACGAGCAGCGTCCCTGCCTCGCTGTGCTTACCAGTGCAGCCCCTGAATGCCATAATCCAGGAATTAGGTTACAAAGGAGCTCCTGCCTTCCCCTGCTGAAGCTGAAGACCTGACAATAACTGGCCTGGAGTAACTCTGTGGTGTAAATGCCACCACCAGAGCTCTGCAGCACCCATGGATCTGCCCTTACTGCAGCTAGATCACTGCAGCGGGAGCTCCATTTGACAAATCTCTGTGAGCCTATATGTATCCCTCTGCTATGGAAAACAGGTTCTGAAATTTCTCCCTGTTTTTGGTTTTTTGGTTTTTGGTTTTTTTTTTGCTTTTTTTTTTTTTTTAATCCCATAGAAGCTGAAGTCTCTGAACACAGCAGGTTTATTGTTCCTTTTGAGAAAGGGTCACGACTCCTGCCTGTGCCCAAAAGTGCCACAGGTTCCAGCCTGGTGTCCCTGTCACACACAGACCACGTGTGGGGTGAGGCCATAGCAGAGCCATGCCATGGTGTGACCATGCCAGGGGACCTGCAAGGTGCTGTGAGGTGCTCTCCAGCCAAAAGTGGGCACTGCTGCACCAAGGGACACTGGGGACCCTCATTGCCACACGCAGCTGACAGCTAAGGAGCAGGAGAGCCAGACTGGGGCTGGCAGAGGGGGCAGCCCCCAGCTCACACTGCTCACAGCCACTGTCCCTGCTCAGTGACAGCCGTGCTATGGCTGCAAATGCTGGCTGGGGCTCTCAGCTTCCATCTCCCTCAGGCAGGAGTAGCTTAGTGTGAAGCTACTGCTGAAATCCTTCCTGAGGAGAACTTAGCTGAAATAACTGATGACAGGGCTATCTCCATGACAAAGCCCAAACAAGTGCGAGTTTATACAAAAAAGTGAAGGTTTCCAAACACGTTATAGGCTGCCAGAAGAGCCTGGACCTTTTTTTAAAAGCAAGGGAGGAAGAGGAATACAGACAGATGGAGAAGAAAATAAAAGGATAATATAAAGCAAATGAAGTGCAGAATTAATTTTGTCCTTTCTCATTTCTCTTCTTTACAGCACCACTAGGTGCTGCCCCTTCAAGGCAAGACAGAAAAATCTCAGTAGTGTCAATCTGTCTGGGTAATTTGACAAAATAGTTCCGAGAGCCATTTCTAACTCTTCAAACTTGTTGATTCATGTGTATGACCTAGCCTTGCCAGATCACAATATGCTTACAGAAAGCAGTCAAAAAATTTTTCATTCCAACATATTGAAATTTTCAAAGCATGCTTTCAAAAACCAATTTGATAAAAACAACTTACCTCAATGGACCAAAACTCTACCACTCACAAAAATCACTGAAAATGAAGGAGTCAAGACACCTAGGAAGGGAAAGTTGATTAGGGATTTGCCTTAGCACAGGCCTCCTGTAAGTTATCTAGGCGAATTTTCTAAGGCTGTGCATACACCCTTCCCTGAGAACAAGGATTATTGGTACCAGCAAGGCAGTGCCACCCATGCAGGGGTGCTGTAAATACCACAGTACTGTATTCCTCAGCATCACTTAAGGAATCTGGTCTATGTCCATTCTTAGAAGTGCTAAAAGTATCTGCAGAGACAATGTTTGTCTCATATTTAAAGGATTACTGTCCTGATTGAATACAAAAAGTAGGCAAAAGTGCCACTTATATGTAAAGCAGGAGAACCTACAGTTACAGTCCTACAAAGTTGCAGTGTAACTTGCTTTCATGATCCAGCTCATGGTGAGCACACAGAAGTTTCTCTTGATGCAGATGCAGAAAATACATAAAGCTAAATTCTGAATAGTCTGACATCCAAAGCAAGCAGGTAGCTGCTGCAGGGGAGGTTCTTCTAGGTCCCAGCAAAAGTTAGATGCACATTAGCTGACACTTAAGAGACTACTTGTTCTCCCCACATCAAGATAAGAATATTCTTATAGTTGTAAGTGTTCTAATTAGGTCAACTTGGCTATTGTTCTGTGGTTTGACAGATGCTGCATTTAAAGTAATTTCAAATATTAATTTTTAGACCTTTTCTGTGAACTGATAAATCAAGTGCTATTTATTCATGGAATTATTCTTTTCTTTCTTAATGCTTATTCCCTCTGGCTTGTAACTTTAATTAGAACCTGCTATCTGTTCATATTGGTAATAGTAACAGTTGTCACCAGAGTACAGATGCACAGATTCAGCTCACATTGCCCCTTTGACACTATACTTAAAGCCTAACAATCTTCCCAGCCATGCATCTGAGCATGCCATCCATTAGTGCTTTATCTCACTGCCACCCTGCACCCCAGACTAAACACTAACAATCTCATTGTTTTATAACCAACCAGTAATACATTTTCTAAAGACTAGAAACTGTACAAAAAAAAGATTCATTTGAAGATAAATATCTGCCTGAAAAGGTTATCCAGCCTATCCAGATTTATTTTTTATTACCATAGATTTTCCCAAGGCAGTATTGTTTCTTGAATAATTATTGATCTAAGCAATCATGTGCTAAAGCAATCTGATTCACTCATTAAACATACACATAGGAAAGAATCTGGTTACCCTGGTGAAAGCAAACAACTTCTCTTCTTCTTTTTGCCCTGTCCTCAACCCTTTCATAGAATATAATGACTCCATTGAAATGTAATCAGTTAATATTTGATTTGCATTTGTCAGGAAAAGGAAACATCAAATATATTTTTTAGAGCAGAGGAATTAGGATCTGGAAAATTGTTCAAACAACACTAGTCTTGTTTGATTTGTGTCTTTACATACTGATTCATAGGTTTCAGTGATTTGAAAGGAGTCTTCCAGCAACTAGTTGCAATCAGATTCTAAAAGCTTGCCAACTTACTATTTAATTACCACAATCATTTCATTGTAGCTACGAGTCAGTACTCAAGCAGGAGCTCTGCTACATCAGGGAGTGGAAGAGCAGGCAGGTTATGCCCAAATAAGTTTTTGACTCAACTTATGCCAATCCAAAATTAGCATATTTTGATTGAGGCCTGTGAGATTATTCCAGTCCTGCACCAGTTAATGGGCACAGAGTGAGGGCTGGTGCCTGGTGCCTATTTCCTGCCATTCCTCTCTGCTGCTCACCCCCTCTGTTTTATTACCTCATCACAGAGCCAGTGCTGTTCCACATCCATGCACTCCTTCTTGTAGAATCATTCCTAAATTTAATGCTCACTACTTAATCAATTTTCTCTCAACAGGTAACGAATAATTGAACAGTTGGGGGGTGGGGAATGACAAGATTTGGTGTGTTACTTCCTCGTAGGAAACAAGACAACTCACCCGTTTATATTTATGCATATTCCATTTCTTTCATCAGCCAAATGACCCTAAGAGTAAAGGAATCCTTGTCAAGTCATCCAGCTGGTAGAAAATAACAGGTACCACGTACTCCAAGCCCAACACTGGACCACAATAAATAACATTTTCAACTGGTGAAAAAGTGAAGACAGCAGAAGACAAGAACTTCTGCAATATATTTCTTTTTAGCCATGTTTTGTTCTGCCACCAGCACCAGATTGCTTTTCATATCAGTAAAGCCTGCAGTGAAGCCCTGGCCCCAGTTAAATCAATGGCAAAAGTTTTTGCTGACTTCACTGAGACCATGATTTTTCTTTTGAATCATTAAGAGAATCTTTCTGTATCTCAGTTTGTTGATTCTTAGACTTGAATACTGGAGATTAAAGGCAAAAAATACCTCAGCTTTTCAAAATTATTTCCAGCCATGGAAAAATGCTTTATTTCTTCACCACTCATAATCTTGTTCCACATGCATCACCCCCAGTAAGTGCTATTTCACAAAGGAGAGCACACACTGTTTTTCACCCACTAGATCAATAGCTGTCTAAAAGTATTTACTCACCAAAAGGGCTGCGATCCTTTTCTTTGTCACCCTTGAACTTCTGTTCTGCTCTTGGAATTTTTTGCTTTTTGACACAGGTTCTTCTTTTATTTCCTGGCTATTGCTAGCTCCTAATAGGATGTTTTTTAGTTCTTTGCTCTGACATTTATTATAGACTATACATAGCTTTTGTCTAATCAGAGGGTTGGTCCAGCACTGAAATTGCAGCTGTTTTAAAATGCTACCTATAAACACACACTTTATCTCCAGCTCCTCTTCACAGTAGCTCAAAGGAAACAAGATGATGATCAAAAAAGGAAATAGAAAAGACTGATGGGAGACTTGTTTTATAGAAACAGAAGAAGAGTAGAAGAGCAAGCAAGACATACAGGTAATCTACTCTCTATTGGAATAGGGCAGCAGTTATTGCATCATACTCCATGAATGTATTCAACCAAACAACTTATATTCTGACTAGCAAAGACTAAAGTGATGAAAGAAGCTGGAATAAAAGGATATTAAATAAGCCCTGGATAGTTGACTGCAATATTCACAGCCTTTGGAATCCTTTATCTTTCCTGCAATTGGCTCCTGACACACCATTTGTCTTTAGAGAAGCTTGTGCTTTCTTCCGACTGTCTGAAATACAGATAAACCATGTTCACTGTCAGTGGAGACTTAAAACCTGCATTCTTCAAGCAGTATCTGGAGCAAAAAGCAGCTGTTCCCTCACTCCAGTCCAACTGAAAGATTTTTACAGAGATGGAGGCACAACAGGAAAATTAAGGCAGTCACTCTTTTGGCATCAGGGGTTGATGTCCCCACTTTGAATAATCTGGAAAGGATTTAACAACAGATCCCTCATCTACAGGAAGAATGATCCAATTACAGCAGCACTGTGTGCCCAGTACACATGGCCAGGGCTCCCCTCCTGGGCCCTGAGACAAAATGACCACCAGAATCCCTGGTTTGGGAATGAGTCTCTCAACAGAGATGCTTCTTTTACCTAGTGCCCCAAATTTTAAGTTTCATGTAACATACATCCCATCTAAAAACTTACCTGCTACAGCTTATTCAAAAAGTGTGACAGGGTCTGATTTCACATTCCAGACAACATAATCTTCACTTATATCCTGACCTCATTTCTTCTTATGCTGATGTGCTTCCAGAGGCTACTAACCTCTGTCCTGTTGCTCAAAGGAGCAGCATTTACAGCCCAGATTTTGACATGAGACACACGAATTTGGAATAAAATCAGAAGTGAATCCTTGCTAATATAACTGAAAGAATAAGAATACTTTCTTTCTTTCTCCTAAGGGCAGCATTTTAGCATATCTCTGAATTTGACACAAAATGAGAAATTTGACAATGCTCTCTTACATAACAAAGTGTTTTAATTAATTCACTTTCCTGGATTTCTAGTGGCAGTTACTTATTTCAACCTTAGCAACTAGTCATATTGACATAATCACAAAGAGTACACAGTGCACAGTGTATTATCAGAAGCATATAATATGCTTGAAGTGTAAAATGCTCCAACAATAAATCTGAAAAAAGTATTGTTTAGTTATTGGCAGAACTGGTGCATTTATAGTTTCATCCAAATAGCTCCAACTCTGAAATTAATGCTTGTGCATATTTTTTTCAGTGCGGCACACATTATTTTTCATTTATAAAGCAATAGGTTAAAATCAGAGTAAGGAACATTTTGAACTACAAATATATTGTAGCTTCTACTGTTTCAAGGGGGGAGTGGGGTGGTTCTCAAGGTGTGTGTCAAGGGCATAATGAAAACCTTTTCCCTATGCATATCAGATGCCACGATGCAGAAAAACAAAAGACAATTGTCTTCTTGAATAACTCACTGTATTTTCTGCTCAAAGCCTGTTGAAAGGTTAGATAACTTGATATATAAAACCTGAAATGTCATCAGTTGGGTTTTTTTCTTGCATCATCTTTCTAGACTCTGAAGATAATAGCAGTCAATGAGCGTACTGCTTTTGGCTTAAACAGGCTTTAGGTCACCACACTGCTGTTCCTACTTCAGCCACTTTGTGCCCTTATTTGCTACTCTCTCATTACACCTCACCCAGAAGTGCCAATTGAGAGCTTTCTGGCAAGTGACTACACCTTTCTCTGTATGAACAGAAAGGACAATGGATGTTGAAAAGTAAACACAAACTATGATGTACAACCATTTGCATTCATAGTCTGACACTCCAGAACGAAGTCTGAACAGTGTCAGTATCTGCTCCAGTCATCTTAAAAGGCAAAGTTCATTGAATCAATGACTTTGCCAAAAAAAGAGCCAACAATCCAAGAAGATTAAATGACATTGGTGTAGTTGGAGGTGTGCATAAAAAAGTTTCATTAAACAGTACTGTAGGAGGAGAGGCCAATCACATCAGCATTTTATACAACCTCTGTGCTAAAATGCTATAACAGTATACCATAGGTGCTTTCTTTCCAAGTTTTCTCATTCATTCCAAAGGCAGAAGCAAACCTAGGTAGGTGTTACCAAGCAGAAATATATTCCTGTTTTGTGCTGTTCCCTCCATGAGCTCATGCAGCAGCAGTGTCTAATGCAGCACAAATGACATGAGGCACAAAATATCACTTGCAGCCCAGCAGCTGCATAGGCCCTTTTCTCCTCTAGCAATAAAATGAATGCAGCTGACCTTGTATTAGCCTGGGTTTAAAAGAGAACAGCAATGACAACGGTATCATATCAGGGTCTTCATTCTACTGCTGTAGGAATTAGCCATTGAAGTCAATAAAATCCTACCAATTTGCTTAAAACTTGGTTTTTCTATCACCTGTCTGCCACAAATCATCACACACCACCCCCTTCCCACCCAACACCCCCCCCAAAGAAATATTAAAGGTACTTCACTCATGTAAGATCAGGTAAGAGAGGAGTCCCTGGTTTCAGAATTAAAGGCAGCTCAACCAGTTAAATCACCCAAAACTTGAACAAAAAATAAAATACTGCACAGTCTATCCACAGATGACTGAGACAAAATTCAGTCCTACAGTGCTTAGGACTACATTATTAATAATATTCTGTAGGTTACAAGCTGATTTGTCCACACTATTTCAAGGTGACTGCATTTTTATGTAGCATATGCTAACGCCATGGGTACGATTACTATCACCATGTAACGCCAGTTTTCATGGGTTATTAATTGATAAATGACAGCCAACTCCTTTTTAGCTGCTACATAAGCCCTTTATTAACACATTTAATTCAATAAAGAGTGGGATAGTACAAATCAGAGTGAAGGACAGAGGATGAGTTTGTTCAGTGTCACACCCTGACTTGTGCAGCGCTCGGTAACGGGGCACGGCTCATTGCCTTCCCTCACACTGGGTCATCTGCACTCTGGAGACAACAAATATAGAATCAACAGATATCATTCTTTTCCCAGAAACACTTGCAATTAAGAGGAGGAAAGGACAGAAATCTCACAGGCCTGTCCTGTAAGGTTATTCACTGTGGCTGCAATGTTATATGAGGAGAATGAAGGCTCTGGGCGTAATGTGAGCCCCTGGAAAACAAAAATTTACCAAAAGGAAGCAGGATGACCACAAAGTAACAAGAACCACAGAGGAAGAAATGGAAACAAAAATTTGAGAAAAAATTGAAACAACAAATCAAAAAACCCAAACATTGGAGCATGCTGAGTAAGGACTGTGAGAATTTTAATGACAGACTAAAATAAGCAGACGTATTTGTCCAGTGAGATATTTAAGCATGAAGACATAATGGCATTTAAGGAAGAAGCCAAAATAGATCATCTTTCGTGTGAAGAGCAAAGAGCTCATGGAAAACTTTATTGTAGCTAATTTGGTATATTTTAAAATAAACAAATCAAGACAGATTTCTAATAAAAATAGTCCATTTACATCAATATCTCAAAATCTCCTGTTTACTTTTGTGAATCCAAATTCAACCTTTAAAAGGAAGTACCTAAAAATATTTTTTGAAGTTGTTGAGAAAAAGTTTCACAAGAACTGCATAAAACTAATGTAAAATGAATTTATAAAATTTGTATATGCATTTAAAAAGTGTGTTAGAGCTATAGTCCTGACACTGCTAACTACAAAGTCGTGTCCTTCCCTGGAAAACTTTTAAAGAAAGCATCCCCTTATTTGTCATTCTTTACCTAAAGAACAATACAGAGCTTATCTAAATGCTCTTTATTATAAAATAAACTGTATTTGCTGACCTTCCAACAGGCTGCCAAAGGCATCTCTGACTGAGATTTTGGTAGAATGCCAAAATGAAGGAGCTGCATTTTAAAAGGTGTCTTTAGGTAGCTAAAAGGCTTCAAAGCATTTACTGCAATGAAAATTATTGGCTAAATTCTTGCCTGAGTCATAATTACAGCCCTGCTACAAAATCATGACACTATTACTTAGAAATTATGGTAACTTGGCTCAGATTTAGGAATATAGTCAGGCAACTATCTAACATCAGCCTTGTAGAGCTCTTTACTGATTGTTACAATGTCAAATAAATAAATGGTATCTGAGGTGAGTAATATCAAAGAATTATACTTCTCCTGTTTGGTTTTTTTTTTCCTTACCAGTGTTTCTTTGTAGAAAAATGCCAACGTTCTGGAATTCCTGCTCAAAACAGAAAGAATACAGGTTAGCTTCAACTGTGTTTTCAATTCTGAATTCAATTTTGAATTCTTGTTTTACCCATCTTTATTTAGATATGTCAGATTGTATTTTCATATACTTCTTCCAGCTTGCAGGAAGCTTCAAAAATCACAGTTTTCCTGCTGAATTAATCCACACAATACAGATAAATTTAATGTGTACTTGGTGATGTAGCTCAGAAGTGAAAACTTGGGAGAACACAGCCTTCATATAGCAGAAAAATCTCCCTCAAGACCTTTGTCTTAAATACTTTTCCAGAATGATGAGACAGATGCTTGTACTAATGATTATTTTGTTTAGCTGTTCATGGTCTCTTCTCCCGGGCAATTTGTCTGAAGGAAGGCTCAGACAAACAAGACTCTTGTACCCTTTTCTTGATCACAGAAAAGTCCTTGGGCAAAGTCCTTTTGCTCAGAGGGGATGGAGCAGCACAAGTACTGATGGCAAAGGGGGGAGGAGGTCTCTAGGGCAGGTCTGGTGTAAAGGTTCAGAAGATTTCTGAGCAGCTGCTTCCACGGGCCCTTTACAGGCTCCAGCCTCAGGAGCAGCTGGGAGAAAGCCACAGTCTGGATCCACACTCTTAGGGCAAATCTCCAAGGCTGTCTAATTACAGCTGAGATTTTTCTGCCCCTCTAAGACACAAGGAGCAGCCAAGCCATAAACAATGAAAATAATTCTGTGTTTAAACAACGGTATCCAGTGTCACACTGAGTGAAGACATCTGCCCAGAGAGCATCCCAGATGGGACTTTAGGGGGCCATTCTAAGAGACAGAGCAATTGCTATTACATGTCTCATTCCTTTAAACAGAAAACAGAAGTTGACAATGTTTCCATATTTATTGGCTGAGGCCATGATCCTTAAAACATCACACAATATTCAATATTAATCACAGCAAAATTATTTGCAAAGATAAGGACTTGCACTCCTGCTGATTTGAAGTCAGTAAAATGTGTAACAGTGTTTATGAAACTCACAATTTTTAGAAAATCCACAAGACTTTCATTCATTTAACCTCATCTTAGAACATCTTGCCTCTCAGATATTTTTCTGTTAGACACACAACCTTACGAAAAGGTGTAGCAGAAAAAAGTGAGATATTACAGCCTTTGCTATTTTATATTCAAATACTTATCATTCTACCAACCAAAGAGATAATGACAAAAATCCTTTTATGTTTGTATTTAATTCTGTGATTTAAAATGGAAATATTGTGAATAATTATGAGTCTTCATCTTTGTTTCAACCACATATATATTCTTAAAGGCATAAAATTGTTATCATACAAATGCTATACAATACCATACAATACTAATGCTGTCAAATTTTAAAAAAGCATATTACAGTTCAGTATCAAAACTAAATAAAACATATATATACATCTCATATAACTTTTAATGTCCCACCCTTTATTCTCAAAACATCAGTGGCTTTTTTAATGTCCATACCTGCAGTGACTGCCATTTGTAAAAGGTCTGGTACACAGAGAAAGGGGAATTTAAACAAAGGGTGATGGGAAGGTGTAAAAGGTGGTACAAGAGGAACAATTACTTTCTGAAATCCTAGTAGAAGTGGAAGATCAAGCGTTTTAGAGTAACTCAAAATTTGCCTGTCAAAAAAAAAGACCCAGATCATTCCAGTCTCATAATAAACCTATTCATCTACAGAGCTTGGGATGACAAATATGAATGATCTTGCCCGTACTTTTGGAGCTCAAAAGCAGTCAGGGAGGAGATTTTTTCCTCTCCTTGCAAGCTGCATCTCCCTAAGTTTGCCTGCTTTTCCATACAGACTCAGGTTTCTTGCAAGTGTCAGGTGAGTCTTCCTCAACAGGAAGCAAGTACTTAAACACTTTCTGTTCCAATCACCCTCTCTAAAAATAAAGGATTTGGAAAATGATAGCAAGACCTACATGCCTGCTCTAGAGCTTCTGCTAACTACACCATGGAAACTACTTTTCCTATTGCCAAGAGAACAAACTGGAAGTTTTGGGCTGAACTAAAATTTTGTTATTCATCATAAAGGGGAGAAGAGTCCTCTGAGGAAAATTAGCCAAGTGTGCTATTGCCATCTTTCACTAGATTTAGGAATGAGATTAAGAAGATGGACTTTAGTTCTCTTTAGAGTCTCAGTTTTCATTTCCATCCTTCTCTTCTATCCTAATTTCATCCATTACAGTGTTGGAGAAATTTTAAAACCAAACTTGGGCTGCAAAATAAGTCCTAGGTCAGAAGTATTGACTGCTTGGCATTCATTGCTGACAGTGTCAAACAGGTGAAGATGAAAACCTATCTTGAAAGCATAGTTATGAAGGTTATTTAAAACAAAATAAACCCTGAAATGTCAAACACAACTGTAAGAGTAGAGGTTGGACTACATTCAACATTTCATCACAACTGGACTTCTTGAACCTGTGTCAAATGCTAGAAATAAACTCACTTTCAGCTGCAATTGAAGAATCTTTTTTTTCCAGATAACTGTGAAGCCAGATAAAAGCTGGTCTGTCAATTTTACTAGTAGTAGGAACTAAAAAATAATTTCCAATGAGAAGACAGGAGGCTGGACTTAAGTCTTCAGGAAGGTTTTTCAGTAGGGATACTCCCTGACTGAAGGAATGCATCTATTCATGCACAGTCAATCATTTCGTGATACAAACGGCATTGTTTGTGTTTTATGTGACACTTCCAGAAATACATCAAAATACATCTGGTGTACCTTTTACTGACTTCTGATGGATTATCAGAGGTACTTCTGCCCACTCTATGTATATCTATGTATATGCATACATATGTGTGTACACACACGCATACACACATGAGCTTTAAATTTACCTCTTGTTTTTACAGGAAACAAGTAAATCTATTACAACAGCAGAAGATAATTTTCAATTCCAATATCCATGAGTTTTCAACTGACTTTGGTGATACTGGTTTGTGTCTGAAAATGCCATAGGCTGAGAACCCATTCCACAACAGTGGTGCACTAATTCTTAGCCACAACAGGCCATTCAGCATTGCCTAAGAGGTGATGTCGTTCTCAGGCTGATGGTGGATACAAATTTTGGCAGCTTTTCAGTCACCTGTAGCTCAGTACAAGAGTGAAATTCATAAACCACATATAAGCTGCTTACACCGTTTAATCTGTGCATAAACACAAGCTTGCTGCTGAGTAATGGAAGAAGTGAAGGAAGAAAATACAGCAAAGATCAGAAATGAGGACAGATCTAATTAATATAAGCAAAAGTATAGCATAGCATACAAGGCAAAATTGTTCTTTGGAGACCATGGATGGTGGTTTATTAGCAATTTCAGAAGTACGTTTTTACACTTTAAGATATCAGCTCAGTGGTCTCCAGAGTCAAGGCTTCTGCTTTCACTACTGAGCTGAGTTGTTTGGCTGAGTGTTGCTGTTTCTAATTTGATCCTGCCTGAAACAGAAGCTTCCATGGTTGGTAGCACTGAAAACACAAATTAAAACTTTGAAAAATTATGTTAGTGGAAAATATTCACTCTCACATACCACAGCATTGGTTTGAGTCAGGCTTCCTTGAACACTCTAATTTAACCCCTCACATACTAGAATACTTTCTATTCTCCATTGCTTATTCTTAAGGGGAACTTTCACAGGTTCAGCAGCTTGCAGGCTCTGAAGGGACTAACAGGATTAACATCACTGTACCACATAAGGAGGATGTTCCTAGGATATCTTGCACCGTGCATTTCCATGAATAAGAGCTACCTCTGAATTAAATAGCTAATTTCTGGGAGCTGTGTAGCCATGCTGCTGGGCACTTAGATGGATTTAGCAACTCTGATGAAGAACAGAACATATTTATTCTGGCAAAGGCCCACTCTACAGACACTGTAGTATTTCTTATGCTAGCACTGTATCCTCACACTGCAACACTATTATGCTTGTGTCATTATGAAATGGCATAAAGGTCAAGGGTTTGTTGATGATCAAATTTAGAGGTCAGTGTCAGACCCCACTTGTCTGACCCAGCTCAGTCAGCCTAATGAGGCTGCTTTATTTTCAGGGCAATCTCTTAAGCAATAGAAATGCAATCTAGCAAAACAACTGTCACAGAAGGATGCAATAAAGTGTTGATAGCAGCTTAAGATGATCACTTAGTAAGATCTCTTCATCTGTCCCTAGGTTTCCTAGCCTCAAAATAAGTTGTGCATAATTTTAGGTATACATGTATGAAACTAAAAGATTTTGAATATAGCCCTGATTTTCATTTATTAAAAAAAAAAATCTACATGAAGAGGAGCACCAGAAACTCAGGAGAAGCAGATGCTTTGTTCACCTTTCAGCATTTCTAGAACAGGTTACTGGATCCCAGCTCAGTCTCTCTAAGCTTACTGGAAGCTAGAAAACCCAGATCAGAATCACCCTTCCACTCTTCAAAGTCAATATCCTCAGGAAGACAGAATTGTGCCTTTCAGAAAAAGAGGTGCTAAGATCTCTACATAGGCTGTGAAACCTGTGGGACAGGTGACACATCGATGCAGGATTTTGCCTTTGAAAATCATCTGCTTCTGGCTTCAAATCCAAACTGAACTCTGTGGCTGCTACACCCGATTTCAGGGCTAAACCCTCCATTCAACAGCAAGCAAAGACCACAGAGCAAATAAAATGTTACACATCTAGCAGCTATACTAATATGGATCTTATTAACTTTTCTCCCCTCTACGCCCCAAAAGTCTTCCAACTCCCGATTTCCTCTCAGCCTGTAGAGAATTGTGCTGACACAGGTAAAGGGGCAAATAGCAGCAGACATTTGCTCTTTTACATGGATTCTGCCACATAGAAGCACAAACAAAGCCTTGCAAGGGCCTGATCCAACCTCTCTCAGGAATGCCAATCCCACTCCTCACCAAGTACATGAGCAACACATATCTAAAGGAAGGTCGAACATCTGCACATGAGATGTACATAATCCTACACAAAACCACCAATTCATCATCCTTGAGCAGATAATATAGGTATTTTACTATTAAGGATTTAATTTCTTAGTTCAGCTAGGAATTTACATGAGTTGCTCCAGGAAACCAAGGGAGAGAGGTAATTGTAAAGGCAATAGCAGAAGCTGTAAGTGTTTAAACCACTTCTGTAAATCTCTGTACAAAGCTATACATCCTGAATGCAAGGGGAAAGCAACTGTGACAAAGAGCATCTGGTCTTTGAGCAGCTGTAACACAAAGAACCCTTTAAAGTGACAACCCAAGTATGGGGAAGGGCATTACTCAGATCAAGCCCACATGCTACTGCTCTAGATATGCTCAATGGAAAATGAAAATTAAACCGAACCGTTTGGCAGGGTTGAAGTCTTGTGAAAATTTCTTGCTTGTATGCAATAAGGAAAATTAATCTGGACATGGGAGAAGAAAACAACTCAGAAAGTGATTTAATGGTCCTACAGAATGGTTCAAACCCTCAAAACCTCCAAGACATAAAATATTTAGCATTGCATCACTCCAAAAAATCACTTCCTTGGACTAGAGACCCAGCTTCACCTCCTAAGTCACAAATTTATCAGTAAGTTGCAAGAAAATGATGGCATTGCAATGGGTCTGGGAAAAAATTCTTTCTGTCATGTGCCAGCCAAGAGCACCCACATACAAAAAAAGAAAATTGAACTTGGTGAGATATAGGCCTGCATGATGAAGCAAATGCTGGTTTTATCTGTGATTAGGTGGAAAAGAAGGAAAGAGAAATATGCTTGGTTCTGCTGTCAGAAGACATGCTGTAGCCAGGCTTCATAATATATTTCTCTCTGTTTTTCTTGTAGCATAAGAACTACAGCAACAATAAAGTGAACAACCAAAAAAGACTCAGAACACATGTCACTGGGGCAGGAGAATCAGGTGCCATACAGAATAAATAAAGACCAGTGAGGCAGACCACATCAATAATGTAGGTCAGCAAGAATGTCTAGGAGGAGGCCTGTGTAAGGCTGCTGCAATTAAGAAAAGAAAATCCTTTGACTTCGTGGCATGTCTTCTGAGATGAATATCCCATGGCTACAATTAAAAATATTGCTTGGGTTTGTTGACCCTCTCTGCACACATACCCCACGCTTTTAAATAATTTGTTTTTTAAGGTGAAAGGAACAGATCATGATGTGAGTGTGTGAGACTGCACGTGTCTTACACACTCACACCCACCCAAACACACTGAACACACATTTACACACTCACACACATTTACACACACACACTGACACATGCAGAGTTACACACACACTCCCACCCACTCAAACTCACGGTCAGTTATTTAGAAATTAAATGTCTCTTGGCACAGACTCACCAAGAAAAGGCATCTGATGCTCACAGAATATGCATAATAATGCTGATCTGCTCATTTCATAAATCACTTTTCTAATCCCTTCATATACCTGTATTCCATCAACCAAACGAACAGAATTAATATTATTCAAGCTTTGAGAGGTGTACATTTGCAGAGGCCATGGGTTTCCTATGATTTATTTTATCAAAAAATTCCTCTTTTCCATTATTCTGAAAACCAACAGAAAAAAAAAAGGTTGATTACTGCATTCCATCATGTAAATATGAGCAAAAGAGAAACATCTGTCCATTGGTCTGGAGGTGTCTGGTGTTCCATTGCTCAGCTTCCCATGGCATTTGAATGTACTGAAGTAATCACATTTTAGTTTTTTCTTGGCTCTTGGAAGACAGCATTTCATGACCCAATGATTTTTTAAAAGGAATTGAAAAAAGCAAGTCTGAATAGTTCGAGAATAAATTACTCCAACATGAAATGAGCTCTTATTCACCAATACTTACAAATAGCTTTAGCAAAGATAAAATAATGCGTATTGTAATTAATATTTTAATTTGCTAAGAAAAGCTAAATAGTGATTAAACCCCTTCCCCTCCCCTTTCCCCCTGACAATAATGGAGCTAGGCAGTTTCAAGAGAAGCAGAGCAGCCAGGAGTTTAATGTCGTTGATTAAGAACATGTTTCCATGGTGGCTATTATGTCCCTCTAAGAGACGAAAACAAAACCAAGCCTTATTTCCTTTTAGAGCTACAGGGTTTCTTCTGCCTTTATAGGACAGACAACAAGAAAATGTTTAGGGATAATTAAAGGCAATTAGGCTCATCAAGGCTCATTTCTGGTCTAGCTCCACTTCTTTTCTCTACAATGTGCACTAATTGCTGCTTCAACATATCAAGTAGCATGGATGACTTTTTTTTTTTGTACTTCCACAAACAAGACTGCTTGGTCATTACCAGCTTTGACAGTGTGAGTAAGAGACTCCTGATTAGGTTTTTGTTTGTTTTTTTAAAGATTTATACTACATGTCTTATTGAATCTGATAATAGATAATAATAAATTAACACAGCAATTGTGTAGTACGTTCTGCTAGAGGATCTCAAAGTTCTTTGCAAACATTAATGAATTAATTCACTATACAGTTTAGTTGTGTTTAATAGGTATCATCATCATAATTTTGTGGACTACTGAATACAGACAAAGATGTTGGGTAGCACATTCAGTGTCACAGTCAACACGTTACAATGTTGGTCTCCTGTTCACACACAATTAGCTTGTTTGCCATAAACATGCCTCCCGTGTAACTTCTCTTACATCTGGCTGTGGTTCACTGATAGTCAGGTCATTTAAGTTATTCAAATGCCTAAACTTCAAAGAGAGGTTTCTAGAGGGAAATTAGTAAGAGGGAGAGGATATCCAGAACTATATACAGAAATATTCAAGGGCTTCTATATTAAATGTTGCAGAAGAGAATACTGGGGAGTTCCATTTTTGGAAGCAGAAAAGGTTCATTAGCAGAACTCTACAATTATCAATTCCTGACAGCACAGTCATGACAGCTCCAATCCCACAACCCCTTCAGGTAAAACTGCAGTTCACTTACCCAGTTCAATAGCTCTCCAGTATTGAAAGCACTTGGCTCACACAGATGTTTAATTTTCCAACAGAAAATGTCTTCCTTTACTGGCTCTAAGTCCAGAACAGGCAAACAAGAAACTTTGTCTTAGAAGAATCACAGAATCATGGCATATTCTGGGTTGAAAGGGACCCCCAAGGATGATGGCATGCATGTGCTCTCATGGGTTTGAGTATTTGTGAATGTTAGTCAGCCCTACCTCCTCCAGCACTGAGAGATGGCTCAGATTGCTTGCATGTACGGCACAAAAGAGACTGCATTAATTTCACTTCCTTGTACACAGCAATTTGTTCATGAATCACACATCTCAATAACTGTAAATGAAATAGATCCCAAATTTTCACCAAAGTCCAGTCTGGATCCACAAATTAGACAATTGTTTGATCTTCTCATTCTCTTGACCTGTCTGGGAAATATAATCACATAGATTAGGCTTCTCACAGACCAGGCATGCTCATTCATCACATTTAAAACCTGGATACAATTCTCTGCCTTGGATGGTTCACATGTCCAACCTTCCACCTCCCTGTTTACAGTCATGAGATGGAGGAAAAGCTACTTAATTCTTGTTTAAAGTGGTTTATTTTGATAAATATTTAATAACTAAAAAATAAAATAAGAGTACAGACACCTACATGAGCAGTAGCTATAGCACACCTGAATTTTGCCACTTGAGAACTGACCTCAGTCCCATCTCTGCTTTTGGTGGTTGGAACAGTGTTCTGAGAGACAAGAGAGGGGCTCAGCTCCACAGACAATCAGAAAACTTTTTGCAGCTTGCCAGATGCTGGCTGACTGCTCTGGCAACACAAGAACTGTGCAATGGCCACCATGGTGCTAGCCTCTCCTGCAGTGTCCTGAGAGGAGATTTAGGATCCCAGTGTTTCAGAGAAATGACAACAAAGGTCATTTCAGGCAGCTCCAGGGACTGAATGGCACGGTGCTTTCCTTAGTCTGACTCTGTGTCCTTGAAAACCCAAAAAGTAGGATTGTGCTGCTACTACTCCCTATGGCATCTCACTGAGATTTCAGGAATAAATATATACCATGGTTGAATCATCAGTTCTGACCAGTAGGTGCAAGTGATGAGGTACTGCTTAAGAGTCAGTCATTTCCAGTGATGTTCAAATGTCCTGTTACAATTTTCAGTCCTAATCAAAGACCTATTGATTTTAAACTACAGTGTCATGGATTATATTACGGGAAACAAGTTAGGTAGAAACCTCCTTCAATAATTAAACAGCTGTAAGAGCAGCTCACTTATTTGATTACCTGTGACTTTGCTTTCTACTTCAGCTCTGATCTGGACAAGCAGGTAGAGGAAAGGTTTACATAGAAGGTCACATAACTTCAATCACATAACACTGGAAGTCTGCTGCAGGTATCTATATACATATACATACACACTTATTTATGTTCATAGATATAAAAAGACATAAATGTTTATATATATATACATATATATACATATATATATACACACACATTATATACACACATATATATACACACATATACATATATATACATACATATATACATATGTATACATATACAAATATATATGTATACATACATACATACATACATACATACATACATACATACATATATATATATATAAAAAANNAATACATACATACATACATACATACATACATACATATATATATATATATATATATATATATATCTCAGGCATTTACCTGATGTTCACACTCCAGGCTTTTAACTGCATCCAAGGCAAGTCTGGAGTGCTCTTTAGCTCATAATAAAAGCCACCTAGGGGAGGATTTTCCAGAGCCTACTTCTAGGATCCTATCTGTTTCCAACCTTCCTTTATCTACTGATACTTTTGATCAGGGACAGAAGATATTTTCAAAGGCCTCAGATGAGATGATTCCAGGGTTTTTCTTCGGAGAACATGAAGTTCATTAGTAGAACCCCTGTTCTCATGTACTTCATTGAAGCTGATCTTTTCATCATTTGCTTAGAGCAAATATCAGCCAAAATTCATTACAAAATAACACGCTCATGCTTCTAATATTAAACTTCCTGAGTCCTAAATGCTTTCAACTCTATTATATTGTAAAATGTAAAACAGTTTTGTTTTTAATCCCCCAGAAGTGATTGCCTGGACACACAGAAGATGGGGATGACATATTTCCAGCTGGAACTGTTTAGATATTGCAAAGAAAAAAGAAAAAAAGGTGGGTAATAGAGTCCTGAGCACTCAGAAAACTAAATAAATTAAGTACTGCTGTAATACTAGTTTCAATTATTTTTCCCTGCCTCTCCTCCCCAGACAAAGGGAAAAGTGATTAGAGCACCCCAAACATATCTTTATACCCCCATCCTTTCAGCCCTTGATGACACCATCAGCAATGCTCTGAGCAATAATCCCAAGTTCACTATAAACATTTTATTCTATTACTTTGACATGGGCTCCCTGTGGAAGTTTATGATGAGACATTTTCAAAACTTAACCTTTTGGAAAACATCACTTGAATCCAGTATTCTAAACATTTATCCCTTCTTTGCCTTTCTCAAATGGCCAAATCAGTTTTGTTTTTCATAATCTATATATTGGTCCTTCTGCAGGGAGGAGTCCCTGGCTGTCACATTCTCCCCAGCACAGAGAGGTCCAGCACACTGGCACTGTCCACATTTGGTATTATTCTTTAAAAAAAATAAAACACTTTACATCCAGTTTCTCAAAACCAAATCTTTATGTAAACATGACCTTAGTACTTATGATGACATGGTTTTTTTATGCCTCTTCAAAAACATATGAAATGGACAAGTAACATATTGCCATGCTCTAATTAACAGCAGAAATCCATATTTTATTTAAAATCCATACAGATTTCAGAATAAAATCTGGTGCCTATCACAGAAATCCCCCCACTCTGGGAAACAAAGTGCATACTTATCTATCTAGATGGAGGCAGTACAAAAAGGTTAAAAATTGTAATACCTGGGGAAAAGGAACAGTCAGTGCTTCAGATTTCTGCTTCTAGCTCTCACATAAGGCATTTCCATTTTTTATAATATGTATTTTACCACACGTTTCTTACATTACAAATGAATATTCTCTAGGGTCACAGAAGCTGGGTACAATATGAGCAGGTATTCCTGCAATTCAGCAGGAGTGATTTACAGCCCCTAATTTCAGTGAAACAAATTGGCACCTAACCTATAGCATCTATGTTTTTATCTGGCTAAAGGAGATAACATTGTTTGTGAAGTACATCACATTTGTTATCTTGCTTTATCTCAGAGTTCCCTTGAAATGACTTGCTCATGTTTCACTGTGAATAGGTGGAAGGAAGGGAAGAAACTTAGCATGGGCTTTTTATTCTTATCATACACACAATTTTAACTTGACTTCACCTACTGAAACAGCTCTGATTAATTATTTACAGAAAAAGTTCTTGAAGAGATCCATAGCATTTCATTCTAAATTTATCCTTAATCATGATCCATGATCCAGATTATGATCCATGATCATATTGCTGACTGCTGAAGTCACTCAAAAGCTTTCAGTTGCAATTATTACTCAGCTGCATATAAGTAATTACTCCTAAGTGGGAGAAATGGCTGAAATAATTTCCTTTAATCCTGAAACTTTTCTCATCAGAGGCTCTTTCAGCCTTCAGCTTCTAACTCAGTTTCATGCTGCTCTTCCCTGACCTTTTTACTCTTGCTATTGTTCTTATTCAGTAGACTGGCTTCAGGATACATTTAAGAACATTACAACTGCAACATGGAGAAGATGGTGAAAGTTGTTAAAATGTAAATCTGTTACATAAATATTTTTTGCTATTTTAATTTAAAGCTAGCAAAAAAAAATAAAAAAGCCCAGAAATGCCAAATTTAACACCACTAAAATAAAATTAACTGAAACCAGCTGGCAAAACTTATGAATTTAGATTTCCTTCCAGTTTGTTTTGTGATTTCAATTTTTTTTTAAAGATGGAGATATCAGACAAAATTTTGAAATCATTATCCCTGGAAAACAGGAATAGAATAAGGAAAGGCAAAAAAAAAAAAAAATTCTATATTACTCTTTCTATTTTCATTCTTTTTCTTGGCAGCCTTCTAGACATCTATCTCCAACAGTTACCAATAGTAACTTTTGTTAAAGACAGGTAGTTCTGCATCTATATAGAAATTTTTACATAAATTAAATGGGACCTATCAGTTTATTTAGAAAAGTTAGTTCACAGATTACAACTTTGTATTCCCAGCTTTTGGGAGTAGGAGTCCAATAAATGTCCAGCAAATTGCAGATAAAACACTCACTCAAGTAACTCTGGGAGAACTCAGTTTTAGGGGATGGATACAAATGTATAAGCTGAGCATTTACACATATCTGTGATTAGGCAGGGATATTATTTAAATTTTCTGCTATAAACAGACTATTTGCAACATAAACTGGTACACGGAATTCCAAGCATATCATGCAAAATTAAACGAAAAAAATTGGCCAATCATTTCTTCCCTAATGAATTTCCCTAAAAATCTACAATCTTAGAAATGTCTGTAAGAATTCCCATTAAAAATCAGACAAAAACAATTCTTCTATAACTGTTGTTTTGTTTTTTTTTTCTTTCAAGAGAGAATAGGCACAGCTAGTATACTAATTTTCTTGCTGCCTTTGCTGTCAGGCTTTCCCAGGATGCTGTATCTAGTCAGAACCCATTAAAATCATCAACAAATAGAAATGTCTTTAACCTGGATTTAAACCCACAGCCTGATCCAGCGTTTAAGACCTTGGCCAGGAATTTGTTCCACAGTCACCATCCATAATGACTGGGAGGTCAGAGGCTGCCTTGCTGCTCACAAGTGCAAATTCAACAGCAAATGCACTGGAGTTCACTTGCTGCCAATTGTAAGGCCAAGGTTTGTTTTGCAATAGGGCATGGAAGATTAAAACAACACAGGAAGCTTGGCTAGGGAACAGGTCCAAGTGGACCTTGAAGGAAGTAATTACTTTGGACTACTGTACTCCCTCTTCCTCCCTCCACTCTTTCACTTCTTTATGTGCTTAATTGTAAATTACCCTTCACTCCTTCCCTCACTTAGTTTTGCCTTGTACCAGTGAAGCAACACAAAAGTGCTGGTACTAAATTCCTGCTGTAAAACCGGTGCCAACACTCGATGTCTACGAGCTCCAGAGCACTTTGAGCACCGGAGCTAGTGACATTACAAAGCTTGTTAACGTAAAACCTTCTTTGTGTTACATTTTTTGCAATACATTTTACAAAAATCTACCCCAGGGAGCCAAGGGGCAGTTGCTTCTTTATTACATTTTAGGAGAGACACATTATTAGCGTTCCAGTCTATATATTATGAAATTAAGTGGATACCCTTGGGGTTAATTCCTCGTTGTAATTGTAATGAAAAGAAACAATTTCTAACCCTCCATTTAGGATCTATAACTATTAAAATCCACTAGTCTTAGTGACTCCTGGGGCCAGTGAAGTACTTCAGTGTATATGAAAACGGGCACTCCCACAGTGTCCAATATAAGTAATTTATAAAAATAACAGCCTCCAAGTGGGAAAACTAACAAATGAGTTTCCATTGAGCCCCTCCCTGCTGTTTACTATTGCATGCTGGATTCATCAACTACGTAAAATTATATGCATATCAAAATCATGGAGCTGGGTTCCAAGATTAGAGTTTGCCAAGGGTAAGAAAGGTAGGGAAGGAATCATGGAATACAATGACTAAATACAAGGCAAAATCATGCAATAAAGCCACAAAGAATCCTCCCAGGAAAAAGAAAAAAGTTAAGCAACACTCCTTTTCAATGGCTTCTCTGTATCAAAAGATACTGTTTGCTTCAATGCATTTTAAAGTATAATAAAACACATCTTAAATAATCAAAGATTAACTATCTATTTCAAAAATCTTGCTGTACTTTCTCTGAGTTCCCCCTCAGCAGTGTTTTCCTGCTGACTTTAACGCTGTCAGCTTTCACGTCATCATCCGTGTCAGGTTTCACCACCTTGCTGACACACTTGTACCACTGTTCATAATGCCCAAAAGAGAGAGATGAGATGAGAAAAAAATGCATTTAAAACCACAGTAGCAAAAGAAATACTGTGCTCCAGGAACCTGCTATTAAATCATTTTTATGAACTGACTAGGTTTCAGTTTGAGTGCAAACCTTTAGCATGTAATTCAGTTTGCTGGTCACGAAATAAAACGTATATCAGATAGTGTCTTCCAATTTAATATTCTTACTAAGATCATTGTTCCTCTTAAGCTGAAAACCATACAAGTGCATTGTTGTCTAATACAGCATAAGTTCCCATTTGGAATGCCAGCATGCTGAACAGTTACTGATTCAATAGCAGGAGAGTTTTCTACTGCTTTGTTAGAACTGCCTAGTGAAAAAGAATACCCCTTTAAGATTTCAGGAGTGGTCTGTCCTTTTGATACAGTTTAGCTGCAGTTGTCAAAGCTTTAATACTGTTTATCTCTCTGTTTTTATTCGTCATAATATAAACTCCCCTAAAGTAAAGGATCTTAGCAAATGTGAAGGAAACAAGTAGTGGGTTATTTTAAATCAACCATTCAACTGGCTAATAAAATATGATGTAAGTTGCTCTGTACAGAGGAGTTTAGACTATCATGGTTATTTTTCAGGGAAAGAAGGAATGTAGCATCATTTCGTATGTAAGTGACCAGCAAAAAGTGGATTTATTTTTTAGGTATTAATTGCAAATTCATGTTAATATGTCACCTGTTGCTACTGGCAAGCCATGCTCATTAATGTCCTTATTTTTCCAGTGCCTACAAACCACCTACAAGCGTGAGTGTTCACAGCTTGTGCATTCTCTGGTCATCACACCAGCCAGTGGAACTGGCAGCACCACCTCAGGCTGGTACCTTAGTGAGGCATGAAGTGCCAGCTTGAAAGGACAAGGACTCTTGCCTGCTCTCAAATGATTATAGAACATTTAATACAACTATAGCAGTAGCAGATGAAATTGGAAGGCTGACAAGGAACTACAAAAACTTTCATTTTTACCATTGGCACGGTATGATATGCTGAATAAATGGGTCTTTAGCCACTGATGATTTTAGAAGTTACATAAAATGAACAGGTGGCTTCCATCTCACTGCACAGGTGTTGGTATCACATCTAATGAAGCTAAACAGAACCACTGTCAATAGAAGGCTGTAAGTGTAACACTTCTCATGTCATTACATCCCTTTCAATAAATCAAGAACTGTTCAGAAAATACATGAATATCCCTAGGAACTGCAGCACTTTCTAATATTGATTGTGCAGATGGTAGAAAGGGCTGCACTTCTCAAGGCCAGTTGCTAATTATCCCATATCAAATATGGATAGGATGACTGCTGGGCAAATATCTGAGTAAAATGTTGATACTGGGAACCTCAGAAAGAATTGGAAATCATTAAAAATTAATCAGAGAGCTCCGACCTTTGAACTTCTGATTGTTTCTTCCTTATGCCTTCATGGAAATGGATTTATTCAAATTTATCTGCAAGTCCCTGCAAGTTAACTGCTGATCATTTGCTGAAGGGAGCTTTCTTGAACTGGGACAGAGCAGCACACTTGTAAGTCTGGGGTGCTTGGAAACCATTGTCCCTATTTGCAATAAGAAGCATATCCATTTTATTCTAGCATTAAAAGTAGTATCTATAATTTTGAAATTAAAATGTTACCAATAAGTCATGTAAGTGCTGACAGTGGGTCCTTTTATATGTGAGAGAGCATGGGCACAGTGAAGAAGACAAAGATGACATAAGACTGCTGGGATGCTGAGCTTGTGTATTACACCTATTTACTTTGATAGTTGTAGAGATTTTATTTGTACTGTGCATTTCATTTGGTGTTAGGAAGTTGAAAATAAACCTAAAACACAGCACAGATGCTAATATTACACTTCAAATTGAATAACTACACTATAACTACCTAAAAAATTATTGTAATTTAAATTCCATAATGTACCCTTTACTTTTTTCTTACTCATATCCCTTACTTCTGCAAATATAAAGATCACTGTATTTATGAAGTAATGTATATTTGCCAGCTCTGAATGGCAAATACACATAAAATTATCAATACTGCTTGTTTAATACTGACCAGTAAACTGAAAAAAGGAGTCAAAGAAAAGAGCAATACTGCAATATTCAAATAATGTAGAAACATGCTTATGTTTAGTTGTTATTTATGAAATAATGACCAAAAGTAGGAATTTGATTCTTACAGAAAAAAAAAAAAAAACCAAAACCAACAAACCAACAAAAAAAACCTTTCTATTTTAATGGCTTTTGTTCATTTTTTTAAACTTGACACCTTAGTTACTGATGTAAATTCTTTTGAATACACTTCTAACATGAATAGCTGTATTTTTCAGACTGCATTCCATGAAAGAGGAAAAAATCACGTGGTAGAACCCTGTCTCAAAGTTCCCTGTCAAACCATAGATACAAGAAAGGCTGCAATGGTCTTGGTTTGTGATGGGAGTTAGTCAAACATTTGTACATGGGGAGAAGACCAATAAAAGACCCAGCATCGGTTGATTCAGTTGAAAACCAGTATAAAATTTTTCTACTGATGTGAAGTGAATCTATTTGTTCCTCATATAAAAGGAGAAATCACACCCATATATTTTGCTATTAGATCCTAACCACAAGGTCATAGACAAAAAGCATAAAGTAAGAGCAAATATCACTCCAGAATCTAAATTGATTCAGCATTCACCTGGGAGAATGGAATTCTGGCTTCCAGCTTCTGCTTTCAATTAATATTTGGATTATCTCCATCCTAAATACCTCCTAGCCATGTGGATTCAATCCACAAGCACAGGCAGCACTGAAGGCAGGATTTCCACATTCCTGCTGGTCCCCCAGCACTGCTGTGTGATCAGGGAAAATCAGGCATTTGCTAAATGGGTGCAACCAAACCCAAAGGCCAGACTGGGACTGCCAGGGTCTCTGACCATTTGGGGAAAACAAGGGGGGAGAAAGGCCTGTCATTATAGACCAAAGCACACACAAAGGTTATTTAAATTCACAGCTGAGCTACTGAGTCCAGCCAACAGCACAAAGGAAACTTACCCATGAGTCCCTCAGATTAGCACTGTGGTGCCTTGCCAGGGCTGGAGACAAGCTACCAAAAACTGCAGCTGAATTTGATGCTGAAGAATTATCTCCCCTACTTTCTGACAAGCATTTTCCAAAATGTGCCTGCCCCAGCCAGGAGAATGCAGAGCAGGAGGAATCACACACCAGCTGTGCCCACCCTGGCACACCACACCACTCAAAAGTGGCTGCAGGAGGGTTTTCAATGAGCAAAAGGAACAACTCTGCACCTCGAGGAGCCTTTGGGCCTTTTCTTTAAGCTTAAGCATTTTCCATTGTGAATAACTTGTTATTTGCTTAATCCATGAAGGATTTTTCTAGAAAATAAATAAATAAATCACCAAATGAAGTTAATACTGCGTCATCTCCTCACTGATAAGTAAATTGTTCTTCAGTGTGGTAGATATTTGGAGCTATTTACAATCAAGCTGAAGAGCTGGTGTGCTAGACAAGTATTTCCTACTAGCAATTCATTCAAGTAATTGCAAAAGGCATTGACTCTCTTCAGACATTTTGTTTAGAAAGTTGAATTATCTAAACTGCTTTGTTCTCCACATATGTTAAAAGCAGATTCATCACTGAGTTGAAGAAAATAACCAAAATCAGTCTCCACAGACTTTTAAATAACAGTTCCTCCCCTTTTACTCTTGGCATTGCTACAAATGAAAAACAGAATGTTGGAGGATTGCTACAGATCTGAGCTTTTCCATTTGCAAAGAAAATTTGAGCTTTTTTAAAGAAGCATGTCATAGTTCCAGGAGAAGATACTTTGCTAGTGAAGGTTCATTTCAATAGAAATGAACCCATGGATCTGACCAGGTTTTGTTTTAATTTTTACACTGTAGATGTAAAAGTTTCCCATTTTTACTCTGGAACAAGCAACTGAAACAAGAGTGCTCTTTTTAAATCTGGAACTTAAAACAGCGAATTATACTTTGAGGAACAATCTGAAAATCAAAAACCCAACCAAACCATAATGCAGAAATATTTATTCATATGTAAAAGTACCATTCAATTCCAAATGATAAGAGGGGTCATGAAAGTGTTACCAGCAGGTTCACACTCCATGTAGCCTTGTTTCAGTGGCTTAAAAGCAGAACATGCATTACATTTTCCTTCTGACCAAAACCTCCTTCTAATATCTTAAATAAAAACACTCCTCTTTCAGGCCAGTTATGGATTGAATTGTTCATTAACTCTGGAATCCTTCTTCAGGTTGTTACAGCATTTACTCTTTTAGCTTTCTAATGACTTCGAATTAGATTACTAATGCCTACAGTACTGAGTTACTTTACTTACCGTAATTTGCTTTTTTTCCTAGCACATTCAGTATTTTGAGTGCTCAGTCAGAAGTCTTCAGTAGCAGCAAATGCCAAGTTTAGAACTCACATTTCTTAAAAAATGGAATAAGAAAAATACTCCCATTAAAAACCAGGAGAAAAATATTTTGCTAGGATCACATGCTGGTCAGTACATTCCCACTCGCAACCAAACTTTTTGGTGCAAAACAAATGGAGGAGCATTAATCTGGGAAAGCACAGCAGTGTATGAACTATTTTAAAAATAAGAAAAATACTCCCCCAAACTGAGTCAAGAGCAACTGACTGTTGGTAGAGCCCCAGACACATTTGGACACTCCTCTCCAGGCTGCAGGAGAAAACACTGCTGCACTTTGTATTTACCTGCACTGCCTGCTCAGGTATCTCCTGCTGGGTGATCTGTCCAGCTGAAATGTCCCCCCTGCACGGGGTCAGCCTGGTCTCAGCACTTCTATGGGTATTGGGAAGGATTTTTTTGGTCCTTGATAGATGTCTCCTGGAACGTCCTCAGAGATGCAGCCCTTGCTTCAGCTAAGTCCAGGAGTTCATCCAATCTTTTGGTGATGGAGAAAGGGAGATCTCAGACAGCTCATTTAGAGCCTGAAGTCTTCTGCCAGCTCCTCACAACCTCCCACCACGCTGTCAAATCTTTTTCAGAATAGCAGAGTCCAGTCTAAGGAAGATACATTTCAGTAATTAGTCAAAGACTCTGCACTCTTGTTTATACCCTCAGGCCAAGTGGAAGTACAGCATATCCCACAGAAAAATTCAAATGGATGATCACATGGTCTCCAGGCTTGATAGTTGCTTGGTTTGCTCTGTCTCTTATTATATCATGTTAATCAATATAAAAAAATAATCCATATATGAACAGATTTTCAGCTCTCATTTATACTCAGCAAACTACCTCAAATAACCATTGAAATCAAATTTAGCCACACTTTCCTTTAAAATGTATTTAGATTGTCATCATTTTGGCTATACTTCTTAGAATTTTACACTCATCTTTTATATATATTTACCACTTCATTTTTGTGCATGTAGATATCCTTCAAAAGTTTCTCCCTGGAGATTTCTCATCTTGTGACTATTTTCTTAAGAAAATGTAACTCCAGGAATATTTGTATTAAGATTAGGGTGATGAATAAAAAGTATAATGCAGTTGGAAGAACACAATATTTAATTATTCAGTAGAATATTAGTTTGAAAATTGAGTTAATAAAACATGGAAAGAAAAAAGAGATATTGTTCAGATCTCAATATTTAATTCCAAATTCTTATTTTGGCCATGTGCCCATCCTCTACCAAAGTTACTTAGAGAAAAATTAAGATAATTTAGGATAATTTAAAATGGATCGCAAGCTTATAGTTTTCAGGATAAGATCATAGCTTTTCATAATAAAATATACTGAATATCCTGATTATTTATCGCTTTCTCAGAAGACAACTGATGGCAAATATTGCTGTGCAGTATCAGTACTAAGATTTTGAGAGAAGTAGTACAGCATTTTTACCATTCTCCCCATGTGGGTGACAATGAAATGCCAGAAAGTTTGTCACAAAGCTGATTTTTTACTGTACTAAATAAAGTCAGCTTACATTTCCTACAGCAAGAGGGTGACAAGGACAAAAGAAAAGTTTAATATTTTAAAAGTTCCAAAGACTGTGAATCCTTTTTAGTTGGAAGTAGCTTGATTTTTGTTGTCCCATTCCCTTTCATAGAGTTTTTGATAGCTCAGAAGAGAAAGAAGTCTCCAAATATAGACCAGCACATCTGTAGCCCAGATAAGGAAAGTGATATACAGTCTCAGGATAAATGATATCTCAGGGAACCATACCAGATATTTTGATGAGTACTAAAGAATTTCCATGTGGAGAGCAAACACTATCAGAAAAAAGGAAGATATGATAAAATCAAAAATATTTCAGGGACATGAGGAAAAAGGGGAATAGAAGGAAATGCAACAGTTGTCTTTGAAACTCTGCTGATATTGATTCTTTCCATGTTAGTAATTTTTTAGCCAGGGTGTCTGTAGTTTTTATTGAAACCTTCACTATTTGCATTGGACCCTAAAAATAGTTGAGTTAAAATGGATCACAAGTCTTTTGCTCCACTGGAATTCTGATATTCTGTGGGTGAAATTGAATATTACCTTTCATGAACTAATAGAAATGCTTTTCCTCTTCCAGAAAACCCCTCCTTCACTTCATTTTTTCTTTCCCAAGATTGGCAAATGCCTCTTATTTTTCAAGTTTTACAATGTAAAATTAAAAGGAAAATAGCCTTAGATAAACAAATTTTCTATCACATGAACAGTTAATTCTAAATTTAATGGCAGTCACTTTACTGTCCTCACTACGCATAATTCCCATTTAGAAAAGCCTTAACCCTAGAGTTATAGTAGAAGAAGCAGTGCTTACTTTAGTATTTTTTTTTCCTTAATCCAAGATAAATCTCTATAATTAGAATTGACTGCTTTTTAAAAGAACAGAAATGGCAAGTGGCTCTATCTTAAATTAAAAGATCTATTACCTTTGGTCTTCTAATTCTTCTCAGCTATGTGTTTTCTCTGGAGGCACTTTCTCATCCTTATGAAAACTAACTTACTGTAGGTGTAGAGGGAAAAACACATCATAGGATTTATGTACTAAGTGTCTGGATAGGGAAGATATATACAAGTTTAGAGAAATGGGAAATAATTGCCAAGTATTTCATGTATGAACACATTATTAAAAAATATCTCTAGCATAAGATATGCATCAAATAAGACATTTTTATTGAAGGCTAAATTTTCATTCCCTCATGGAAATGGGACATAGGGAAGTAAAAAGTAAAGGCTCACCATTTCTGCATTCAAGAGTTGGATGCCTAAAAAGCATAGAGGCACTTCTGGTAAACCACAGCTTTGTAGAGCCATACCACAGAAACCCTCATGGCCAGCAGTCAAAGGTGATATAGGCTGCCAGGATATTGTGGCATTTATATTCAGTTAACTTCATTCTTTTTGCTCCCACGATTTTCTATGTTTCCTATTTCCTATAAGCTTATTTTTTTAGCTTCACTCTGTTAGTGCCCCTTTTGTGTCCTACTCTCTGTCTGACTGTGGCTTCAAATTTGGATCTCAATGATCCTGATTTTGTATGCTTCTCACTCTTCTATTTCCTAGACAGACAAGCAGTAAATGTCTGCTAGATGATTTGAGATTTTCCAAGACCTGTTGTACCCTGGAATTAGTGAGCACTGGCAGCACGTACAATAGGAACAATGCTGGAAGTTATCTGTTGGCTGAAGATTTGATTGCAAAGTCATTTATTTAACAGTAACCAATACCATTTGTCTACAGCATTCAGTGGCTGCTATGTACCCCATATTAAAAAGACCTGGATCCACACCAGTTCAGCTTTCTTCTACCCTAAATAAATAAACAAATAAAAAAAATCCTCCCCCCCAAACCAAAAAGCCAACACATTATGAAATGAAACATTGCTCAAATGCAAAAATAATTATTTCACTGGTCCCTCTTCCAAAACCTTAGTTTTATTCATTCTGAAAATTATTTCACCTAGGTATTGTAATAGCTTCTATATTTCAGTAACTTCTGCTTTTCAGACCTGTGTGTCTATATTGCTCTTTAAAATTACACCATATGACCACACATTGGCATCTGCTGGAGGGATTTTAGAAGTCATCAACAGTCCAGATAGCTTATGGTTGCTGAACACAAGGTATTTTGACTCTCCTGGCTAATTCCATTTATTTCAGCAGAGCTGTGCCAACACTGAATCTGAGCCCTCTATCTAAATTTAATCTGTTCATTACCTCCAAAGACTATTGCAAATAAATAGGCAATCAAGTAGCTAGAAGGACAGAAAAGAGGGATATGGTACATAATAGGTAACCTTACAGAAGAAAATCAAAGCACTGATTCTTTTCCTTCCAAACAGCAGACAATAACAGTTCAAACTAATCACACTTCGAATTTTCTTTTCTACATTTGATACTCTGGAGACTTTATTCTGCTCATTCTAAATCAGCCCCTTGGTAATTGACTTCACCCATAACTGGATCAACCTCCAGGTAAGAGCTGAACTGGGATCTGTTGAGCACAAAGCTTTGCAAAAGTTTTGCACAGCAGCGAAAGCTGCTCCAACACTTACACAGGGTAAGCAATTGCTAGGAAAGGCTTCAGATGCCCTGACAATGTCTTTTTACCTTGAACTGGTAAAACAAGCTCAATTTTACCCAGTTCTTGGCTTGCTCACTCCTGCTACATTTAGAGTGACACTTATGAAATAGATATTTTTCCCTAGGGAATGAAGTTAAGAACAATTCAGTTTACAAACTCTAGGCTTAAAAGATCCTTTTTGATAATGCTTCCAGTAAGGACTGACTGGGATATCTCTTTACCCGGATACACAATTCACCTCTACACTCCTGTGGACTTCTGCCACCTGTCTGATATTTTCCAGTCATTGCCAAATGGAATTATATGTATTCAGAAAATTTCAATAGACATTGCTATTTAAAAAACTTTCCAAAGGCACAGTTGAATGTGTCTCTGGGTCAAAGGAGAATCTTATCTCACCACAGTTTCTAAATCTGTGAGATTTTCTGAGGAATGGAGTGTTGAAATCTGATTGCTGAGGCTGTGCAACAAGAATGAAAGATAAAGATTAAAGATGTTTAAAGTTCAGATATATCATTACTACCTTTCTCAGCACATTGACATAGGGATTAAATACACTTTCTCAGAAAAGTGAAAAAAAAATTCAAGAGGCTCTAGTCAGAATTAGGTAATGTAAGTATTGTTATCCTCACAAATAAAATAAGAATATTCTGTAATGAAACAGAATAGTCCTTGAAGTAGGACATTTAATCATCATCATCATCATCATCATCAAAGTTCCTGGTTTGATCAGACTTCAGAATTTTTTTTCTATCCATTTATCTCTTTAAACCCTTCAGGTCATCATGAATTGAATTTTGGTGTCCTGGTGCTGCTGTCTCTGTCTTCAAACTGTTCTTCAGAAACTGTATTTGTTTTCCTCTGTCTTCATTCTAAATATGTATAGTGCCATATGAAGCTCTTCCACCTCATGCCAGTAATGGGATTCAATCTCCCAGTGTGGGGCACAAACTCCTGTCAACCCACAGCATCAATGTCAGGAACAGCCAGAGGAGGGGGGCAGACAGAAGAACAAATTCAAAGTGCCCCAGGTTTATAGAGCTTTTCTTTTTAGCTACTATGAGTTTTATTCATTAGGTTATTAGATAATCTAGTGGGGTATTTGATCCTTTGAATAGTTCTCATTTTTTGCCTAATTATTACTAATGAAGTTAATTCCCTGTCTTTCCCATGTCTGTTTTTAGCAGTTGAATACTCAATAAAAAAAGGTGTGGGGAACAACTGGGGAGGAAAGCAGTGAGTCGTAAAAAGAGAAGGGTATTTTAGTCTAAAATACATTTGCATTTAAAAAGATTAGCATAATCATGTGTGCTTACCTGGCACTCGGTTTTTAAAATTTAATTAATACTAGAAAGACACTTTAAGACATAGTGCTCTAAAGGTGCTTGGAAGAAAAAAAAATTGTCCCCCAAGTGTCTGATGTGAAGAGCCCCTAGGTGACACTCAGAGTAATGCACTTTTTGAGCACTTAAATTTACTAGTGTCTTTCAGTGCTTCATTAACATAATTTGACACAATTACAGATATAAACACTTTATAAGCACTTAGTACTAGGAGTATCAAAAATCGTTGATCTCCATCAGTTTATACGGAAAACAAAAAGCTCCAGCACTCCAAAAAATGTTTAGAACTGTTCCATACTTATCAATAACATTCAAAATGTGCCAAAAAGGGGGAAAAAAGAAGAGTCTTTCCCACATGTTCCCTGGATAAATTCTTTAAAGATTTTAAACACTCGTGTAGCTATCTAAAAAATTAAAATTGTATGAAATGAACAATTAGATTCACTTAATCCTGCTGCTCCGTGACTATCTGCAATGACTAGGTAAGTCAACAGTGGTTTTGGGAAAAGCAAAACCAAAAATGGTGCCATTCAGAATAACAATCATCACCTTATCTATCACACTGACATGTTAAATCTTCTGGAAAAAGATTAATACACAGGCTGGTGTGTAGCGCAGACCCAAGTCAGAGTAAGTAAAGTGAAACTGAGTGCAGGTATGGCATACAGCACCCCACCTATGAAGGTTTTTTTTTCTGTTTATGCTCCTAACTTACTTGAAAAAATATTTTGGAAAAAAAAAAAGCCCACATGAAATGTGCTGTTTGCTATCTTGATGCAGTCAGTGAGCCCTCCACATGCCTTGCTCACTCAGAGTGCTTCCTTAGAAGGGAAATGTTGTTCTCCCAGGAGGTTCTCCTGAGGACAGGCCCTGGCAGGCAGAGTTTGGCCAGCACTGAGCCCTCATTCCTCATCTGAGCCACTTCCAGCCTTTGTGCTGAAAGTTCCTCCTCTTCAGTGGGGAAAAGAGCAGCAGCACAGAGCTGAACTCTGCTCACAGGACACTTCAATATCACCTCTCCCTCTCTTTTGATCCTTGGATTTCCTTTTAATGGAAACCATTTTCAATTATTAACTTTTTAATTAATAGCTTCTGAGCAGTCCAAAAAGTCAGGTCTGGGTGAAGACTAAGTAAACATGTAGTAAAAGGGTCTGTTTCTAAAGACTGATTTGAAATAAAATTATAGAAAGAAAAAACACAGGGTTTTTTTTTTCTCTCTATTCCCTTCTTTTGATATTTGTAATTTAGCATGCATTTACTCAAGTCAGAGGCTGTGTTTTCCAAAGCAAGTGAAGTATATAAACCCTGAAACATATTATCATCTCTTTTTATGTATGGTAGGTCAGCTAAATTTATGAATATTTCACCTGACAGTTACATTAATAATCTTAACACTTCATGATATTTTTGCCAGTAAAGTGGAATGAAAATTGATCATACTAAAGACCAGTCATCACATTAAGAAGATTCTATTTATGTAAACTAAAAAACCCAAAAGACTATGTAAAAGGTGACATTTTTCAGGTGATATTTTTCAAAGTCATCCCTTACTTTCACTAGGGTTAGCACCTAACTGCTTTTGAAAATAACCCATTAGAAATTGTCTCTATTTACCTTGTTAAGTGCTAGGAGTGGGTTCTTGCAGGATTGGTCCATTTTGGTTTAGGATATGTCTGATTTGCCTTGAAATTATCTCTGTCATGTGCAATTGCTGAAACATTGCTTGCTGAAATCAGACTGGAAAATCTCTTCTTTTGCGTTTGGAATGGGACTGGGAGTGGTGTATAACTGAGTAGCCCAAGAAAAAGAACACAAAATAGCTCTGGAAAAAGGCACCAAAAGAATAAAAGAAAATTGAGACAGTAAGAATTTAGGATTATCTGAAAAATCAAACCAATTTTTTAGGTATCTACCAGTAGAGACTGCAAAAACAGCCTTCCTTTCTCTGTCTAAAATATTCCATCTACCAATTTAAGACACTGTTGCAGCAAAGCACCTAAACATTGCTTAAATCCTCTTCAAGTCAGAGGGATTTAAGCACATGAATAAAATGATGTGCATACTGAAGTACTTGGCTGGGCTGGGCTCCACTGTTGAATTTGGCCGTGGACAATTTTAAAAGATTACTCCAAGACTGAAACTGTTATCTGTAATTTCCTTGACAAAAGAAGATGTATTCTGCCTTTCTTTCTTTCTCTAATACATTTGAGATAAATAGGAGAACAGAAACAGCTAAAATTGGTTATTTTACAGGGGGAGAGAGATAGTCTCCAAGAGAAAAAATGCAAGCTGATTTTTACTTCCTTTGGATAAATATATATTTCAGGTTCTCAACCCACCTTCTCTAACACCAAATCTTTGCAGTTAAGAATTCTGTCTCTGTCAAGTTGCACATTATGTCTTTCAAAGTTTTGGGTGTTGCTGTGAAAAACACTCATTGTTAGACACATTTTAAAAAACCCAAACAACCCACCCTTTCTCCCCTGAATTCAAATGCATCTGAGGAAAAGTCTAAAACTATGACTGAAAAAGCTTTAACCTTACCACCATTTAACCACAGAGGCATTTCTTTGTTTGAATTAGTCTAATTCCTCTAGGATCTAGGAGCCTGCTTCAGAGCATGTTCAAAACTATTCCAGTTTTAGCAGTTCATTTAGTTTGTCTTAAGCTTGATAGGAATCCAAAAATTACGCAGAGAATATCTTAAATCCTGAAGGGTGCAACCCAGGGGGTGGAAGAAAAATATACATAATATATACACACAATTTAGTCTCAATGAAAACACAGCTAAATATTCTTTCATAATGAGTGCAAGAAAAAGATGGTTCAATAGCCTAGAGGGGAGAGTGGTCACTAGAAATAGGAAGCATATTCAATTCCTTTACATCCTGAGAGGGTTTACAGCAAAAAAACACCACTTAACCTTGAGGTTTCTTCTCCACATGTGCAGTTGAAAAGAAACCTGCCTTCTGGTCTTGAAGGAACAGTTCTAGGTGTGTAGCATGGGGAGCTTTGGGGCTGCAGAGCCCAAGTAGGGAGAGTTCAATCTTAAAATCCTACTACAGACAACTTAGCTCTAGACAGAGGAGTAATTTAAAGCAGATTTCTGGAAACACATATTGTAATATAACCTCACATGCCTCTACTAACCCCACAAATAACTTAGGTTATAGTTCCACCATGTTTGCTAGTCAGGTAATGTAGAAGAAACTAGAAGACCAGGGATTATACCTAAAATTTTGTTCCTGAGCAAAATCCCTTTTGAATCATTATTGTTTATATTTAAGTATTAGACCCTAGATTTAGCCCTCCTCATGAAACAAGTTTTTCAGTTTAACAGTTGTTGTGACTGTAATTTTATTATTAGAAAGCAATGAAAGAAGAAGAAGAAAAAAATATTTTCCTAGCAAAAAAGATTTATTTTCCAAACAAAGCCCTGTGGTGGAACAGTTGATATAGATGACAATTATCTGCCTGTTACTCCTGGGCTCTTACTATTTTGCAAAACACTCTGGTGCTGTGGGACTATTCCAGTCATGTGACATACAGGAGTCAGTTAAACATGGACCTTTTCATAGAATGGTCTGGGTTGGAAGAGACTTTAAACATCACCCAGTTCCAACCCTCCTGCCAAGGGCAGGAACACCTTCCACTAGACCAGGTTCTCAGAGCTCCATCCAACCTGGCCTTGGGCTCATCCAGGGATGAGGCATTCACAACTTCTCTGGACAACCTGTGCCAGCCCCTCACCACCCTCACAGTAAAGAATCCTTTCCTGCTGTCTGATCTAAACCTGCTCTCAGTTTGAATCCATTCCCCCTGGTCCTGTCACTACATATACTTATGTATAGCAAATGCCAAATTTCTTAACAACAGCAGTCCAGGAACAATCAACCTCACCCTTTTGCTCATTTTCAAACTCTGAACTCATTCAGCATACATTATAAATCACTTTCCTCCCCAGACAATAAGCATTTGGGATCTTCTGTCATTCCATGGCCCTTTACTCACAGAAGGTCTCACTTTGTTCCACCCATGCGTTGTTTGGGGTTTTTTCTCATCACAGCTTTCGTCATAAAATAACTTTTTACTCAGAAAAAATGCATTAATCAAATACATAAATACCATTACATGAGTATGAGGGGATATGTAAATAACAATATACTAAGACAATCATCACAGTGAAAACTGCAGAGGCATAAAGACACTGATGGAATGATTATTTGAGTGCTGAACTATGTACATATACACACCCTTAAGATGGAAATGATATAAATATTGCTTACTGGCTTGGACTCTGCATCTGATGATTGTGATTGCCTCAATCAATGGAGGGGTTATAGTTCAGCTTGGATATGACAACAGAACACAGTGCTCCAGTGGAAAATGTAAAGCAACCTTAACAGCAACACAATCAGACCCACTTAAAGCATCATGCAGTCATTACATTTTGGGAGGCAAACACATTTGTTCAGCATCTATCTTAATATTTTGCATGTGATTAGCTTAGGTCTATCACACTGTGTAAGCATGCCAATAACATACTGATGAAGTGATATCAGCATAAATGAAGCTTTGGGGATTTTTGTTGTTTGCTTCTTTGGTTTTTTCTTTATGTTGTCAAGGGCACTAAGAAGCATCCAGTAAATTGTGCTAAACTGAGACTTGCAGCATCAACTACAGTTGTGGATACTTATGAAAATAAGACACAGCTGGAGCTGAGTCTCATTTACTTTCTCTGTGCAACTGTATTTAATACACAATTACCTTCTCTAGTTCTCTGTCCAGAAAGAACATATCCAATGTCCATTGTTTTTTTTCTAAGTATGCTTATATTGTTTTTTTCACTGTATGTAGTTTCTCTTGTCATTAGGAAGTTCTGAAGACAGTCTTGACAAGTATCATTTATTCTAATAAGCTGAATTGTATTCAAATACTCAGTTAATTCCACAGTCTGCTTGTTCCACTTCCAAAAATCTCTTGCTTGGGTACTCACTGGCCACTATGGACAAATAGCTGCTTATACCTTCTAAGGAGAAGACATGAAATTCCTGCCTGCCCTTTCCTTAAGCCCATCATGTGTTACTAAAATCCGATGCTTTTTTTTTTGCTCTTTGTCAAGAGGGAACACCAATTTGCAATAAAGTAAGCTTAAAAATGCTCTGCTGTGCAGATTTTCTTTTTCCCTTCTCAAAATCACTCATATCAATCTACTTGTTTCCTCCTCATGCTCTTCCTCCCCATGACCCTCATGCTCATAATGAGCAGAGCTGCAGGCACTCCGAGCAGAGCGGCTAAATCCGATCTGGGGGAAGCAGATTTGTCAGGAGCACCACAGAGCTCAGATACAGAAGCGTGGAGGAGTGTGTCACTTAGAGCTGCTGCAGATCCCATAGAAGCACAAGGGTTGGCTTGTACTCTGGAGCAGATTTCTGATTGAAATGGATGGGAAAAAACTCAGCTATGCAGGCAAGTTCATATGATGTGAGGGAGTGTGTAGTGCTCTTCTGGGCTGGTAGGTGAGAGGTGGAGACCTTCTTGGAGAACTTACAGAAAAAAACTATGCCTTTATTTAAAAAAGGAGATAATTTTTGGTTGTCTTAAAATGTCTGAAAATCTATTAAATCTTCAAATTTATTCATGTTTAATCTGTATACTTGCAACAAATTTCTTCAGCTAAAAAACTTCCATAGCTACTGCATGAGGAGGAGAATGCAGTAAGTAGTGTCATTGGGTAATCAGAATATTGCAGTAGGGGGAAGCACAGAACTAAAAATTAAGCAGCCTTAATGGCATGAAAATCCACTGGACTGTGTTAACAAGCACTGTCTAGATAGGTGAGACATGATTTTAAGAAACAATATCAAGATCTGAACATTGTCTACAGTAATTTTGAATATTAATGTAACACCACTTTGTAGCTTTGCATATCCAAATGTAAATTCCAGTTTTTGCTTTTGTAGCTGAATAACTAATCTTATGCTATAAACAAGGTTCTGAGGTTTTTAACATTTACATGATTGATTCATGCATACAGGATCAATATATAGGTCATTGCTTTCTTTGTTTTTAACAGTTTGTTCCTCCATTATGAAAAATTGCTGATCCAACCATTGCTCATTGCACTGGAATTTAGCTTTTGTGCCTCGTATTACATCATATTTTCAATATTGAAAAATTACCTTGTGACTGCATTTCTGGTGACAAGCCTGCTGCTGCTCTTTCACATCTTTTATCAAATAAGGATAACAGTGGTCAACAACTCTAGAGCAGTTTATAAACTTTAAAACTTTGAAATGTGCAAGAGTCCAAAAAGACCATTTGACAAAGTATTTCCTGAAGAAATTACATTCCTTGTAAAACTTGAAAAAGTTTAGGGTAGTTTACTAGAACAACCAGGGAATTTACTAGAATAACCAGGGATACATAGCACTGTAATTGACTGCTTTATCTGGACTAAAAATTTTTTAAAC
Source organism: Dicaeum eximium (assembly GCA_013396995.1). Taxonomy (NCBI): domain Eukaryota; kingdom Metazoa; phylum Chordata; class Aves; order Passeriformes; family Dicaeidae; genus Dicaeum; species Dicaeum eximium. Next base: position 809,379 of record VWZP01005025.1, read on the forward strand.
ATCAATGCAAACAAACTGAAGAAACAAAACTTTACATCATCAAAATAATTATGTTTCTGTATTACATAAATTAATATCCTAAATAGTGGAGAAGCTCCTCCATCTAAGAAAAAATTCAAATGCGTTCTCTTAGCCCCTTTGGAATACACCTTACATACATTTGGATCATGAAAAATTCAACCAGCTATTTTATCCAAAATAATAACAGTATTATTTTATCTGAAAGGTAAAAGGATATAGTTTCATACTGAGTGACATGGACAACTAACTGCTGTAGTGAATGAAGACCAAAACAAATCCTTTGGTTTTATAGGCAAGACAGCATGAAAGAAACAGGACAAATTCCATGAAGAATAGAGATTCAGATTTTGAGCTTGAGGTTTACAGGCTGTGTTTACACCTTACTGTGTCCTTCCCTTCAGCTCTTGGAAATAAGACTAGAACTGTGCATATAGGGATGAAAAACTACACACTAATTGTGAACCTGAAAGGTACTAAAGAGTTAGTATGGATCAAAGTATAACAAAAATCTGAAGCCATTTACTCACTCTATATTCATATATCTCCTGCAGGGTAAATTATGACCTATCACTGTACTTTTCTAGTTAGTTCATGGAATACACTATTAAAGGCCAACAAAAGTCAACACAAAAAAATGCTCCATCTTAGAAAATCTTCAGTAAAACTTCCAATGATTTTGAGTAGGGGCTAGTTCAATCAAGTGAGAATTAATTTTTAAAATCAGTGTAATTACTGATTATGCTGCTTAATGCAATAGCATTATATGGCTTGCTTCCATCAACTTGGATAAAAAAATCCTATTTCATAAGAAGTTTCCTTTCTGTAGTCCCTTCTAGAGATATTTTTCAGAAGGTGTGTTCACTGTCATGCCTTCCAAACAGTTTCACTAACCTGTGCATAGGTGGGAATACCTGTGGGTAGGGAGGAATTCAGTCTAGCCTAGGGAAATAGGAACAAAACCACCAAAACCAAGACTACCAGAGGATTCAAATTACAACTGCACTCAGTACATGAAGTTTCTTTGTAGGGAAGAGGTTTCAGGTGCAGATCTATTTATAGAAGAATATGGAAATTTTTTTCAAATGACCATATTAATTTATGACCTCCAGTAAATCCTGCTGAAATGAACTGGGCAAGTTCATTGTTAAAAATCATACACAGTGAAGAGCAGGGCTCATCTCTCTCACTTTTAAAAGTGCTTCCTTCTCTAAGCTTTGACCTCAGTCCCATTATATTAAACATAGCTGTCACAAAGGAAATCAATTCACATATTCAAATTATTGACATTTACCTTACAAGGAAAATAATCAGCATTATAAACTTGGGTCATAAGTATATTTTTATCATATGTTACAAAGCTCTGGGTATCTTGTGATCACAGTTACACAACAACTTTGGTACACAAGAAACAAAGCCTTGTTATATCATGAAATCATCAACACACATCTAAACAATTGAATTAGACTTCATAGGTATAATAATTAATATGTGCAAAAAAGAGGAACAAAAGATCAAAATAACTTAATTAAATGCCAAATTTTAAAAGCATATCCTCACCTCTGATACATAGACTTAAAAGCATGTAGACAAGTCTCACAGTAGGAATCATTCTTTGGTTTAATTAATTACTGGAATAGTTAAATAGCATTGACTGAAGAAAAATATAGGATCACTTAATGGAAATGCAGAAGTTTGTAACAACCTCCAAGGTGCAAAATAAAAAAGGATTTTATCTTGAACTAATAGCTGTTTAAAACGTTCTTTTAAACTTCCAAGATTAATTCAAAATATTGTGTTTATAAAAAAAAGATTATATTTTGAGTAATTTAAGAAAAAATGACTACATTATTGACTATAAAATTCTCAAAAAGCACAAAACATATTTACAGATTAATTTTAAAACTGGAAAATTATCTCAGATGTGAGCTGTACAAATTAGACCACTGTGGCACGTTCTAATTCACCCAGTCAGCTCCTTACACATTGGAAAATGCAAGGTTGCTTTTTCTTGGCACACTTCTGGGATAATATTTTCTAAATGTTTTCATTTGGAAATATTTTAAAAATATCAGGCACAAATATACATTTCTTTAAAATAGTAACAGGGTTTTGTAGAGCTGTGAATAAATTGTGAATACATGTGTGAAAGACTAATGAAATTATTTTAGGCCAGCCAGGTACAGAAGGACAGAGCCAAGATCCTGCTGAATTTCCATCAATGGACCTCCACAAGCCAGACCTTGGCTCCTTCAGTGAGGACACATGGAGATACACAGACATCTGTCACATCCATTGACTAAACCCAAGATCAGCTGGAATTCCAAGTCACAAAAAAATGGCACTATTCCAGCCTCTTAATTAGTTGTTATATACCCTTATCACTTAGAAGATTTTTCATGTGAAAACCAAAAAATTATAATCTGTATACTACATATGTTAATTATATATAATTAAAAAAAAAAAACCAAAACCAAAAAAAACCAAACGAAAAAACCAAAACCAAACCGAACAAAAACAAACAATCAAACAAAACCAAACCTACTTTAAATTCAGGTAAAGTTCAGAAATATAACTGAAAGGATCTAGCCCCAGATTTAGAGATAACAGAAATGTATTTCTATTGTATTAGATTGCATGAAGGAAATCTGAGATATCTATCCTCAGGACATGCAGTTAATTAAGAACTGAACTGGAACAAAGCTCATGGCTTTCAAATGGGAAGCTAATGTGCTGCCAGCTGGAATGCATGGAACCCCATGGTAAGACTGAAAATACATGTTTATAAACCGTGTTCCTCCACGTTTTCTGTGCTCTGGAGAAACCCAGAGCAGTAGAAGGTACATAGCAATAAATCACAGATAGCCCACAACAAAAGAGAAGGCTTCTTTATAATTTTTTTTTTCCCTCCCAAAGAAAGAAAGAGCTCCTTCCTATGAAGGCAAAATGGAAAACTGAGGATGGAACAGCACTTATTTGGACAAAAATAGTCAGTAAAACTTTTCCTCCCCAAAAGTACTGTACACAAATAAATTGTTCGCTTATGCAACCCATCAATTTTCTTCTTTTTTTCAATTCCTTAAACAAATTTGACAGGAGGATTTAGTTTTTCCAGTTTCCTTTAAAAACTCAGTCAGAAAGTTAACAATCAGCTTTCAAAAAACTTAACAGAACTTGGTGATTGCTCTTCATTTGCATATAGAGATTTAAGCAAAGACATTAGGTGTGGTTGAGATCAATTTCAAACAGACATATAACTGATTGAAAAAAAGCTCTACCTCATAAACTTAATATAATTTCAATAATATTCAGAGAAATCTGTCAATAAAGCCCATTTTGGGTCTGAAGAACTGCAGCACCAATGCACCTGTGCTAGCAGAGTGAATGCTCATAGGGCAAGATTTAATCAATATACCAGGTTGTATTCATGAGGAAATGCCTTCCTTAATCCCTGAAAAAGGTCCTTCACTGTGCCAGGAAATAAAAAGAGATCAAGAAAACCTAGAAGTGCTAATTGTACTGCTGTCTGAAATTAGATGCTAGTTCCACATTTACACACTTTCACTTTAGACTACCTAAACTAGGAATCTGCTAATGAAAAAAAGAAAGCTGCATGATAGAGCCATGAAAAACAACCCAAACAATCCCTGTTTCTGCAATTCAGTTTCAGCATCATTGGAGAGATACTATTGGCAAAAAATCTTCTAAGAGATTTGATGAAATCATTTTTTATTATCAAAAAATAGGATTTTGAGAATGATACTAGAACTTAAAGCAGTAACAAATTACTCCAAATGCACATTATACTGTCTATTGTGCAATAGAAAGAATATAAATTTCAATGAACAAAATTCAATTTGTGTCTAATTTGATGCTTACAATCTTCATTAATATGTCTGTTCCAAATACTCTTTATAAATAGAAGGCTAACAAGTAAAATCCATTGATACTCATCCCATTATTTAAATTAAACACCTTCAATTACATTAGGTCAAGTCACTTGCATTTCTGCATTTACTAACTCTTAGCTAATCCAAAATGCCAGTAAGGATTTACCAATCCTAAAACTAAATACCTCTGTCTATCTGTAAACCATTGCAGTTATCTGTTATAGAATAAATTAGGAATAATAGGATTCTTGTTTCTCTAGACTATAACTACTTCAGTAATTTAGAGATAAAAGCAATTAGTATTAGATCCTTTTTGCATCTCATTTTAATTTGTATTATATTGAATATTCTTATTCTTCATTGGATAGCTCCTCTACAGGATTCTAATATTAGCATGTCTTTTGTACCTTTTAACTATGTGAAATGTTTCCAGTAAGGGTAATAATAAGACCTCTTAGACATCTTTTCCATTTACTAGTCAGCTAACACGGTAAGACTAATATTTAATGTTATTAATAATTCTCAAGTCAGGAGTTCAGAATTAAATAAGGAATACAAAAGATTGCTAAATTTAAAGCACCGTTTAATTTTGGTAGAGCAATGCAAATCAAGAACTGGTACAACGCCTGGGAGAAAACTGCTTAAACATGCTTGAATTTCTCTCCAGTTCTGTTTAACCCTCAGGTTTTTCTTTCCTGATAAACATTTTCCCTCACGCCTGCTGTGCAAAGAACAACAAGAAAATCACCAAAGCTCCCCACACCATATCAGTGACTTCGCCTCAGTCATTATCTTGCAGCTGCCATAAGTAGCAATGAAAGGTGTGATTTCTGCCACTCCCAACAGGGATCCAGGGCAAAGGATTCAGCATGGTGTCTCCCAGGGAGAAAACATCATCCAGGACCCCCATCAGTGCCTACCTAAATCCAGTCTCCAGCCTCCAATGCTAGAGAAAAACATCCCTAGTGCAGTTAATGCCTGTATTCCTTTTCCTGTTCTCCAGTAAAACTGGGGCAATACACTCAATTTTGCTGGTTTGTTGATAAGCCCATTGACTTCTCCACAAATGACAGCTGTCAAGAGGAAAACAAAAATCCCAATATAAGCTGATAAGGGGGAGTCTAAGGGGAAATGGAGTGCACAGTCTATGCTAAAACATTATAGCTTTATGTAGCACAACAAGATATGTTACACTTTTTAAAATACATTGAAAGTGGTCCTTCCTTGACAAAACTTTAATCTTTGTTATGTCAGGGCAGATTTTGTTGGCTTTTACAGCCATAAAAGCAATACTTGTTTTTTATTGTTTGAGCCAGGACACTGCCTCAGGAATACTTGGTGATAAAGTCTATCTTTTTTTAATATATTATTGGTATTTTTAGCCTGAAAGAATTTTTAGGTCTAACATTAGTTAAAATGTAACTACATTTAAAACCAGATTTATTTTTTCTTTTTTTTTTGTATATACATATATATAAAGACAGAAACATGACTTAAAGAACAATTCATTAATCTCTGCATTACCCTCAGTTATTAAAAATCCCTATTTTCAGGGAAAAACACTGTCCTGTTCTACAGTTACATAAATAAATATACAGTATGCTTAGAGACTACAGGATAGAGGGTGATTGTAAATACCAGTTTATAGCAATACCATATGCACCTATAGTTGTTGTAGGCATTATTTTTTCAGCTCAGAATATAAAGCTTCTATCAGTTTTCAGATGGCAAAACCTGCAACATTTGCAATTAGTAAATGTGACCTAGATCTACCCAGTATTTGCTGAAGATAAAGGAAGAGGTGTAAAAAGTCATATACACTTGAAAAGTAAAGACTAACTAAACATAAATCAGAGTTCTGTGGGACTAGATTATATCCGTGACATTTTATCCAATTGTTTCTGTATCCCCTGTTATTCTTTGTTAGAGATCTGAAAGTAGAAAACTTCAAAAGTCTTATGGGGACAAAGCTCATGGGGTGAGAGAGAGAAAAATAACCCAGATAAAAGGTCAGAAGTTGTGGAAAAGGACATAAAGTAGAACCCAAACATAAGTACCATGTGTGATAGATTCCCAGGAATATTTCCATTTAAATTATCACTGACACGAATTTTTGAAAATAAGTGCAGATATGTGCACACGTGCATAGAAACAGACAAGTTAATAAATCAGTGTGAGATTAAACACCAATTCCACAAGGCAATGAACAAAATATTGAACACATACACACATTGCACATGCCAGAGACGTTGCAGTTCTTTTTACTGTAATTTTTTGAGATTCAAATTGATTTCAATTTTTTTTTGTAGTCGAAATCCAAGGCTTGTTTTAGCTTATCTTTAAAAACTTTGCCTTATATTATACTAGCCAATATAGAGTTCTGAGGTACATTTTATAACATTAGTATTTCAAATAAAATAAAACAACATATATGCATATGAAAAAATAGAAATATGTGTACTAAATTCTATAATTGTATCTTCATTTGAGTATGTCTGCTAAAACTAATTTTGTTTGGAAAAGGCGAATATTGTCTGTATGCATTTTTTCCTCAAAATAAAAATCTAGGAATTGCATGTGGTTTTCTTTTCAGGCAGAATAGTTTCCAAATTGATCTACATATCTATGTAAAGAATACCTTTTTTGTGGACAATGATTGTTTTTATTTTTTGCATTAAAAACTCAGTCTATATACACAGCATTGTGAACACAGAGTAGGAAATTTAATTTAACTGTTAAACCTGTAACCTATTAAACTTGAACTAAAAGCTGTCAAATGCCAGGGAAGCCATTCCAAAAATATAAGCACTCTTATACCACCATTAAGAAAATATACCTGAAAGGAGTTACAGAGCACAGTTTCACAGCCACATGAAATAATATTTTCCTAAGTCTAAAATATAATCAAAACTAGCCCATTAAAATCACACAAACTTGTTAAGAGAAACAAATACCTATGACCCTAAAAGAAGACAAATAAATTAGTTTCATTAGTTGCACTGTGTAAGGCCTTAATCAAACAATGATTTATGCACGTGTTTATGCACACAAACTACCTCATGGATAAATCTCACACATGTAGTTCAAGACAAATTAGCTGTTGCAGGATCAGGTCCTAAATAAGTGCATGTTCAGATGGTTGGGAAGCTGTTCCTGAGATTGATACTCGGCCAACCCCAGTGTTGGCTATTTAATTGAATAATCCAACCGAATGCATTTGAATTGGATTATTTGTGGAGTTAATGCAACACAACATGAGAAAAATGGCAGCATTGCACCATTAGAGATGACAACTGTTGGTTGATCAACCTGAAGTTATCATGCTGCAACGTTAATGAGAAGCCTGAAAAAAACCTCAGGGGAAAGAGGCAAAGAAATGCTTACTTAATTAAATAATATGTTAAAATCTTTACTCATTATTACCATCAATCTATTTTCATGGATTGTTCAGGAGAATTAACCAAGCCAAAATTGGAGGTATCTTAATGTCTTAAAAACCTATAAACATGTAAGACAAAATTACTTAAGTGTGTAAAGTTGGCATGCAGAACAGAATTAATCCCATTTACTGAACTTTGTTCCTGCTTAGTTTCAGTCTTGCAGGGGCCAAGGCGATTACCTAGCTCATTTCACAAACTAATTCTATGAAATGCTAACAACCATCCCTAAGTCTCCATTTGCTTTTACAAACACATCTATCCTGCTGTGCCATTGCCAGCTGATGAGTGATGAGAAGCATCAAAACAAAGTAATTAAGAGAAATATAAGAAAGATGGTGCATCTTAATGACAGGCAATATTAATTACACCCTGTGAATGCCCACTACAGCTCAATGGCCACTGCAGGAAAGAATTATTAGTGGCAACCTATTCTGATTTTGTAAGCCAAACTGTACTTGGACTCCTAGAGTCCATCTAAACATTAACATGAACTGTGAGAGTAATTTTATAGCTGAAAACATGCACAAGGCCCCTGTCACAAAGTGATGGCTGGAATAGAATGGCTGCCCACACAGATGTAGTGTGGAGGGACTTAGAGGTCCCTATTCCACGTCAACTCAATAGGAGGAGGGACTTTTGGGCCAGGCAGCCCATGTGGGGCAATTTGAATACCAGGATCCTTGTACTGGCTCCTATTTATTATTATTTGCTTCCTCACACTCATTTTGTGTTTTTATGCTGAAACAGGTGCAATCAAGGAGCAAGTGCCTTGCACAACACACCAGTGATCAGCCACATGCCACACGCCGTGCGGTGCACACATAACCCACTGGCTGTTTTCAAAATACTGAAAGAAAACAAACACACGGAAAGAAATCAAACCCCGTTTGCAGCGAGTGCTCGCGGAAAACACGAACGCCGTCTTCCAGGAGACATGGGGTGACAGGGAAGCATCTTTGATTAGCTGTTCAGTGTGCTGCTGATGACTCACAGGGAATTATGTGATACTCCTCTGTTGGGGAGAATGATAAGAGACAGGCTATGCAGGGATGAATCAATCTGGCTCACCTCCTTTTGACAGAAGGTGAGTTTAATTTGATGGAATTATATCCTCTTAGGGCTCCCCACAAATGGATAAAAAGGTGATGGCCAGCACTGGCAGTGTGTCCGCAGTCTAACCCAATATTTCCATATTCCTGATGTTTGGAAATGGTGCTCTCAAACCTGAATTAATCTAGTTTCACTTCACGAAATGCTTCATATCAAATTCATGACTCTTTCTGTGCATCAGTGAGAAGATGGACACCAGTCAGTTCAGGAGGCCAATTCCTGTTTGAGCCATCTGAGACAAACAAGCCTTCACTAAGTAAAAGAATAATGGAAGACAACCTAGAACTTTGGCGTCCTGAGATAAGGAACCAATGCAAAAATCTATTTTGTGAATGAGAATTAGGAAAAAAAAAAAAAAAGAAAGAAAAGGAACGTAAAAACTTAAGTTGTTCCCAAAAGAAAAAGCATTTTAAGTTAATAGCCACAGTGAAAAAGAAAATCCCATATGGAATGAATAATTTTTCTAACACGTCTTTTTTAATTTGGAATAAGATTTGTGATAAAAATGTTAATGCTGGGGATTTTAAGTGACAGAATATTATTCTAACTCATTCCTTTAAAGTCTCAAAAAAAATACCTCTCACAAAAGCTCCTTTGTTAGGCCTAGTTTAGGCCACCTTAAAGCTCCTTTCAATCAAAGTACAGCTTCTCATTAAGGGAAAAATGATTATTAACATCCTCATTTTGCTTCCTCATGTGAATTATTTGCATTCAAAAATGTGCACGGCATTAGTTTCAGGGTAAATGCAAATATGACAGCGGGATTTCTCACCAAGCTCCTTTTTATTATTAGCTCCTTTTATGCCCTCCATTTATTATTCCCTCATCATTTTTCACAATGTATTAAAATGTTACATTTCCTAAAATAATAATATTTTCCTTCATTTAGTAATTGTCGCAGTCCAGCCTACAAAAGTCTCCATCACAGTGCTTGCAGTCTATAATTTGGAATAGTTTATAATAATTGTTCATCACTGCTTAGGGGAGCCTTGGGCATGAGCTATCACAGTCACAGAATCCCTATTCTCCCACTGAGTACGTGATTATTTTAGGTGAAGTTCGTGTGGCAGGGGGATAGGGCAGGGGCATGGCAAAGCTTATATTGTACCATCCCTGATAGACTCTCAGCTGGTGGTCTGAAGATAAATTGAGATGTTATTCAGTTTTTAAGCTTCATCCGTCCCATGTCTGCCAGAAACGAGGCCAGCTCTAAAACATATTTTGAGCTTATTTTAAATACAACACCAAAAGAAAACAAATAAACTATTACTCTGACTCATCTTCCTGACATTTTAAGAGAAATTATCCTGGATGCTGAAGATTAGTCAAAACATAGTGTGTTCAGTTAGAACAAAATCAAGTTAACAGTGGCATACTCTGCCAGGGTTGTATTTGATAAACTGATTACAATTACTTCTTTTTTCCCTGGTCATATTAAAGAAATGAAAATAGATCTGACTAATAAAAGCAAACTAATAAAATCATTTGATCATCCTGATTCACCGCACTTCATTGTGCCAAGCTTCCCTGTTGACTCTCAAATTGTTATTGTCAAATTCTCAAGCATTTATTACACTCAGGATGACTTATGTGTCCCTTTCTTCTGTCTCTGTGTTGATGTCCATCATTGCACCACCACCACCATTTAATTGCAGCAAAGACCACTCTGATACCACCCAATGAATATGAAATAATGTTGTTTCAGAGTACCAAATTCTGCAATAAAATCATCTACTGCGATCTGTTTTGACAGGAACACAGATAGCATCAAATTCAGAGATATATCTGAATACATTTAAAAAGAGTTCATGGTATAATTTTTAATTTTTTTCCAGAGGAGGCCCTGAGATTTACCATAATATCATTTACCACTATATCATTGAAACATTGTTACTGAGTTTGACCTACGATGTTGAAAATTACTGAGAGGAGCAGAACCCATAAAGCAGTTGCTGGCAGGATATATGCTAAAAGCAGATCATATCCTATTTATATCTTTCCTGTGCCTTATTCCATCTCACTTACACAAAGGTATGAGCCCATTTTGTACTCATGAGTGTCAGTGTGAGTAATCTACGTAATTGTGAGTTCAAGTAGCATAACTTACTGCCTTGGAATTTGTTCCTTTTTCTTGAAGTGGTTTCTGAGTTATAGTGGATTAGTTTTCTGCAGTGTTCTGTAGGAGAGACTTAGGTTACCTTAGGGATCATAATGAAATGCACCACAAAGAGCTACAAGTGAAGAAAAAAACAGAAGCACATCACCCAAGTCATTTGGTTGTGACCCACTTAGCCAAATTAAAAGCAGCATAAATCAACTCAAAAAATTGTTCTACCCATGTGAAATCAAGACAGACATGAATCATGGGGGAGGAATATGGAGGATGGGTGTGGCAGTGAATTCAAGAAACTGCAGGATAAAAATCCTTGCTCACCAATCTCTTAACAAGCCTGCTAAGTATTATAATGGGCATTTCTAGCATTTGTAACAGTCAATAGTGAATTTCACATCAAAATAATCTTTTGAACCTAAGAAATTCTGACAAGTGTGCTTATGTGCTCTTTTCCATCTCTATTTTCCCACTCTGATATGAGGATATGAAGCAATTACCATTATTATATGTTTTTAAAGACATATTTGGCTCAGCTACATTTCTCTTATTCTTTAACCATAGATAATTAAATCAGTAACTTACTCCTTGTTTTTTTCAGAGGTCCTTCAGAGCACTAAGCCTTTCATTTGGGCAAGTAGTACAGCTTATTAAAATAAATTCATTTTAACGCCATCTAATTATGCAATGATCAGTTAATTATGGATGCCTGTTTATTTTCCAGTCCAAGATGAAGAAATAAAATCATCATCTGACAATCAGAGGGGTGCATTTCTATGATTGGAACCATGGTGTAGCACTCAGGCACACCCTGAGTATCTCATTATTTCAGGAACAGTAAGGACAGGGCCACAGGTTGAAATGCTAGGCTGGATTGGCAGTTTGTTAATTTTTGCCAGCCAGCTCTGCTTCCACTTCCTTCACCATATGGAGATGTTCTGAAAAATGGACAATAAAATAACACCTACAGTACAGATAGATCACAAGCCCAAAATCTGAACTCCTGTCAATACTAGTAAAATGAAACCATTTTCAAGAACTTGTTGAAGGGCCAGTTAGCATTTGCTGTAGAAAGATTATTTGGAGGGAATACCATAGACTTGATATTTTTTCTTAAAGGTAAAAAACACAGAAATGAAGCAGTTCTTCCAAAATACTTGTGGAGTTTTTTACTTGGAAATTGGTGGTTTTCCATCTTGGAACGTGGTGGCTTTCCATCTTGGAACCTGACCTTTCTGTTATATGCAATTATTCTCCCTAGTGGAAACAGCAAAGAGCTGTCTCAGAGTTATATTTCAGAAGGGGCTGCATGTCAGAATGGTTACTCTAAGGAATTATAGTCTGTCCTGTATTTCTGTTCCCCAAAGCTGAATGACTCCCTTTTTTTTAGGGAACCAAGAAAACTCTTCTGCTAACTGTGCCAATAGCTGTATTATAAATCTCTCTTCTTTCTCTTCTCAGCATTTGCATTTATCTGTTCCAAAGTACCTCGGAATGGGGCAAGAATCTCTGTTTGGACCTGTGGTACATCTGAAGCTGAGCCACAGCCACCCTGTCCTAGGTGAAAGATGTCAGGATTCACTGAGGGCCACAAGGACAAGATACAGACTGCACTCTACAGAACACCTAATTATATCACATACAGGCTGTTATTCTTTAGACCTACGAGACCAAATCCTGACCTACACATCTATTGGCTTCCAGCTACATAAATATGTTTTTCCCCAGACCAAATTTATGGAAGTAGGAAATCTTGCACATCTGCAGGTAGAAGTAACAGCATGGACACTGACTCAGCTATGCTGAGGTCACAGTCTTTACAGAGCCAGCAGAAAGGACTGGCCATTAATTTCCTCCAGTATGATTTCACTTTTGTCATTATGTGCAAAAGCATTGTTCCAGACTAGTAGGCTGTGGCTGTAGGGAGAATGCATTTCAGTGAGACAGGGCTCATAAAAAAGTGCAACAAACTTCAGTGTGAAGGTTATCCTTGTTGCTAATGATGGACCAAAATGAAACCTCACCCCAGACAATAAGGACACTGACAGTGCTATGCTAGTGGCAGTAGGGCCTCTTAGAAAATCCACTGTGAGGCACAGCCACCAGTGCCCAATACACTCGTGTCATAATTAACAACGTACCAGAGAGCTGCTGGCTCCACATCCCCTGTCCTGGTGGGATGGGGAGGAGATTCTTGGGGAGAGAAACAAACAGTTTAATGCCTTAAATATAGTAATAGTAATAATAACAATAAACAAACTGTAATAAAAGCAACAACAACAATAATAGTGAAAAGGAGGTAGAGAGGAATGAAACCCGAGGGAAAAAAGTGATGCACAATACAATTTCTCACCTCTGGTGACCCACCTCTCACCAGCTGGGGGCTGCTGGCCAAAGCCTTCCAGTTCATACACTGAGCATGACATCTTATGTTATGGAATATCTCCTTGGCCAGTTTCAGTCAGCTGTCCAGGCTGTGCCCTCCTGCAGGTTTCTTGTGTACCTAGTCACTGGCAGAGCATGGGAAAATGCAAAATCCTTGATTTAGAATACACATGCCTTAGTGACAACTAAAATATGAGTGCATTATCAGCCCTGTTCTCATACTACATCAAAACCACAGCATTGCACCACAAACTAAGAAGTAAGTAACTCTATTGCAGCCAAAATCAGGACTACTTAGAGGCCTTAACACACCAATCAGACCTTTCAGAAAAAACCCCAAACAAATAACCTAACAATTATTTCAATTTATTTAGCTATTTTTATCTACTTATTTCACTATTTGATTTTCTCATTAATTTTTTTTTTTAAATCAAGTTCCAATGCCTTTGTAGCACATGGAGAATAACACCTATTCATACAGAAATAAGCTGGTTCAAAATATTTTCTAGGGGAAGAATACCTCCTTCATCCACTGTAAGATTATCTGTATTCAATTTCACGTGATTTTGTCTCACTTTTATTATGTATGCCATTCCACCTGCCAGAGAAGTTGAAATGTCTATCAGAATATAGCAATATATATAGGAACAATAGGTCTGGATCTTTTATTAATAGTTTTTACTGAAGATACACCCTCACACATCTGCAGGCAGAAAATGATAACTCTTATAAGATACACATTTTTCAATTCAATAAGATATGATTGGCATATCATGATTTAAAAGAGGTATTGAAGCAGGTATCTCCTGATAGGTAACTATCAGTGTCTCACTTAAGCACAGCTCACCCAGGACAGAGAGATGAAGGTCAGGATGTTGATCCATTTGAGCCCATTCTTTTAGGAAAAGGTTTATTGATGAGACAAAGTTCATTACTTTTTGGAAGGCTAAGGGGAGCATTTCATGTCAGGATGGAAAAAAGAGAGAGGAAATCAGTGAAATATAGACCTGAAATGGCACCTCTGAAAAAGGAATGAGGAAGCACTTTTTCACAAGTACTTAATAATAAAAGCAAATAATAAAAGTAAACCAAATACATTCAAAATACTGAACCAGACAACAATACTTATATACTCACCATTTACAAACTGGCATTTTCCTTCTTACTTTTTAAGGCTGTGAGACATTCTGTGACATAAAAATCTATGTGGATCAGTGCAGGTGTTTTTTGAGAGGTGAGATATAAGGCAAGCTGCATACTGTGTGGAACTCTGCTCAGCTGAACCAAATTTATCAGGCTGTTATTGCCTGTAAGCCGAAATATGAGAAAAAATAATATGACACAGTCTATTTTTGTTTGCATAGATGAAATTAACAATTTTCACAGTTTCTGCATCTTCCTGGGCAAATTGAACCCTGAAGCTTTGTCTTGACAGTCTGTTACAAAAAAAGCATTTTTTTCTACTTTCATATTAATGCCTTTATCAGATGAAACTTTTACTTAGTCATATTTATATCAATTTAAGTAGCAAGCTTAGTGACTCAGCTTTCTAGCAGGCTATCACCTGCTTTCTTTCTTTTAAATAACTGGGAGCAATTATTTGCACTTGTAAGAACAATGGGGACAGCAATGCACTAAAGACAAAAAATATATGAAATTATCCATGAAAATTTTATTTCCATTATTACAAAACTTACAGAGAAGATACAATTCAAGTACATGTTCCCACTAACTACCCACTTACTGACCTGCATCTTAAATTACTTACTTGAGTGAATGACACAGCACAAAGACAACTTGAAAGACACACTTGGCTATTAACCCATCGAAAATGTCAGCTGAGCTCATTTGTTGAGGAATTCTGCTCATATTGATCTTTTGCTACAACCCTCAGTGCAGTAGAAGTTTAGCAAGCACAGAAATTCAATGACAACGTTTATTTTTATAAAGACACTGATTTGCTTGAGCCTTTGGAGCGTGATCCCTTATTTGAGATTTAGAAGTGTCCATTGCACTGGAAAAATACAATTTAAAATGCACAAAAATTCCACGGTCTTAACTGCAAAAGATGGTGTCAGGGACAGGGGATTTTTTCCTAGTTTTTACATAAACCTGTTGAAGCCAGAATGTAATAGTGTAAATTGGCTGCTTTACAAATGTCATTTGACGTTAAAAGAAATCCAGATTTCTAGTACAATGGAATGATAGACAATGCAGACACACTACATATTAGTTTTCAAAATCACAATTTGAGTTTCAGAAGTGAAAGCACCATACATTAAGGGGAGAATAATGTGAGCTATTTGAATGAGAGCTTCTGATCTTTTCAATATTATTATCCTGGTGCTGCTGCTGAGGCACTTTATCAGTTTTTCCTATTTGTATGTGGATGAATTCTTCCTGCAAACATCTTCTGCACTGAGTAAAAATGAGATGTTAGAACCATTACAATGTAGGTAGAAGGGTACTCTTTAGAAGAGACAACAAATTTAGCAGAACAGTTGTTCTAGCACTTATTAAAAACTTTTCAAAATGTTAATTCTTCTCATGTCCCTAATTACTGAACCACACTTCTTGTATCCTGACAGATAAACCTGCTTAAAATTCTTGAAGGGGCTGAAGAGAAATGACGTATCCAGCCCAGAGCACATCTCTGACAACAGTCAGCTCAAGGCACTCTGACCCCACAGATGATTATCTGTGCATTGACAATGCTGTCTACAGAAAATGCCAGAAAATTAGCACTTCTGAATGCCTATTTTGCATTCTTCAACCACACTATTAGAATTCTTTTGTCAAGAGAAGCGTGCTACATCATTGTATTCATAATAAATGCTCTTTGATTTGTATGACTTTGTGTTTGTAATAGACCCAAACAAAGATCTCATTTGTTCTGCTGGCAAAAGCTAATCTGTACAAGGATTTTTTTTAATTATTATTTTCTGCAGAAACTGCCTTTCTGAGCCTAGAGATTGGGTTAGCTAAAAGCTTCACATTCATTATCTTTAAGGTACCATGTTAATGAAAGGATTTTAATCATTGACATTGCTTTGTGAATTATTATTACACAAACCCCTGCTGTTGAGTAAGACAAAATTAACCCAGTGTAAGGGGCATTAAAAAAATCACAGCTAATTAGTAAGCTAACAGGAACAAAGAGAATGTATAACGAAGATGTTGAGAGGAAGACACGTAAAATCTGTACCTTCCATTCCAATATTGATCTTTTGGTATGGAAATCTTTTTTCTGTCTGATTTGTTCCATTAGTCTTGAGCATTTTTATGTTTTGTAATTAGTTTTCTAAGCCACAATGTCTCACTTCTCTCAAACTGTAGAAATCCAAAGGCTCATAATAGAAAATGGAAGATATTTAAAAATGCTTTTAAATTATTTCCCTAGCGATCTATATCAGAAACATAAAATAATTCTCTGGATTATTCTGGGAAATTATTTCCTTATTCTCTGCAGTTCTCCATGAATTGCAGAATACTTTAACTAATCTAGCCAGGTTCCTTTGGAATAAGCCCTTCATTTTAATGGATTGATGCTATTGTCCAGGTTGTAATTCCATATGGAGCAGATAAATGAAGCTATAGGTTTAAATCACTGCATGGCTTCCCTTCCACGCTCCTAGTCATGCTGGTTTCCAATGGGCATCACATCATTGTGCTGATGTAAGAGCCAAGGATGAGACAATCAAATCACAGAGAAGTATTCATGCTGGGTGCCATTTGCTTATAATTGCTCTTTGTAAGTTATAGATTCAGATAAAGCTCCCAAAATGGAATGAAGACAAAATAATAATTAAGTCTGTTTCTCTTTTTGAGCCTGACAAAGGCTTTAAAATTTTTTTAACGTGTTTGCCCTTCTGTTCATTATTCCACACATCCCCCCTTCTCTCCTTTGTTCATCAGCCTTTTCAGCCTGATAATTAAGACTCAAAATATTTGCTGCAGTTGTTTTTTTTCTGAGACATCAATTGGTTTGTGTTGTAAATGTGGAACAACAATCATCTAGTTCTCTTGTGTGCCAGTAATTTAGTATTTCAATAATCTCCAATTGTTGAAAGGTTTAAAACAAATAAACATTGCTAGCAATTTCCTTTTCTTTGTGGGGAAAAAAGTGCGAACATAACAGTTACAACCTATAGTCTTCTATTTTCCTTTTTTTCCCTCCTTTTTATTTTGTGATCTTTATGAGGGAATTAAAACACAGTGCAATTGCATGGCATAAAACAGAAGACTCACTTCAATAAAAACATAACATTCGTGCACAGGGGCAGTTTTTATGACCAGTATCATTGCTTCAGCTCTGCTAGTGCTGAATAATTCCATCAACTCGTTCCCAAAATTTCAGTAAAATTTTGAAAGGCAGTATCTCATATATTATGCAATGCGCAGTACATTTTCATATGTAGAATTTTCCGTGGAAGAGTAGTATAATTTTTTAAAATTATTGGCTAACCAAGACAAAAAAACTGTAAGTCAAAATTTTGGTAGGTCTGTGACATATACAATGGATCCAGGAAGGGCAATGACAAAACTGGGAACTAAAGGTTAAGCACCCCAGAACACATTCTAGAATGATGAAATTTATTCTATTTCCATAATCCCTGGGCAGCATTCCTCTCTCCACATTATCAGATATTTAGGGAAATGCCTGAGCCACTGTTTTGGGGAGATCTGTGGATATTAATCAAGCCAATTATCTAAAATGGATTTAGCTATCCAGTTTATGTAGCACTGAAACTCTTTGCCATCACTGGCCTGGTCAGGTAAATCAGGATTAACTCTCAGAACAGAACCAGCCTCACAGTCCTCACTGCCAGTGTATGGGGTTTTTTTTCAACCTTGATACTCTAGGAACAAAATACAGTTTTCCCTACATTACAAGTTTTCCCGTAAGACAAATTTCAGAGCGCAGAAGCAACACAGAGGCTGTTCCTAAAATTACATCAAAATCAACAAATGATTCAGCTGAAATACCAGGATGGACTTTCAAGTTGCAGACAAGAGAGAGACTGTGGAGTTCCCTGGCTCCTCTAGAAATTGGAGGCGATTCATTAGGCCAGTTGAGAAATGACTGGCAGTCACAGAAGACAGAATTCTGTCTCCCATGCTGTGGCCCTTCCCTGTGAGCAGCATCTGGCTCCCTAATCCTGGAAATGAGGAACCTTCCAGGGACTGCACGGTAACAAAGCTACTCAGTAACACAAGCTCTGCCTCCAGTCACTATTCCTACCATGCCATCCACTCTCCAGAGAGATTACAGCTTCTCTCTTTACAAAATAGTGCTACACAGATGTGGACAGAAGTCCTTGGATAATCACAAAAAATTCGCAAGCTTCTCTCCAAATTTGAGATAATTCTGCCCAAGATTTCCTATGCCTTTTTCCTAGCCACCAAAATGGTTCCTTTTCCCACCTTGCACTAAATCAGTCAGCTTAATGCTGACCTGCTGCAAATCTTGCAATGTGGAAAATTCCAATAGCTTCAGCTGTAATAACTCCGGCTTCTAAAGATCCATATGCTGCATTTGACTAAGCATGAACTGAAAATAAAGAAATTCATGAAAGGAGAGGAACTGAATGGATTTTTCAGATGTCCACAGCGAATCTCTGTAGTCTATTGAATGTCATGTTTTTACTTGTGGTAGATGCTATGTATTTATGAAAATTAGATACATATAAGTCTATCTGTCTGTATGGGTATGGCTTCACATATAAGTGTGGATGTGCATTTGCCTGTAAGAATTGCATAGGAAAACTGATTAGAAAAATAAAACTATCAACCCTGGTCCATTTGTGTTTTACAGTTTCACATGCTACATGAGTATTTACTCAGATTTCATACTGATGTCTGTGGAAACTATATGCAAGAAATGAATGCATGATATATAATAGAAATTTGTTACTTATAGCAGAGAGATTTCTTCTCAATAAACATTATTTAGCTATTAAAAAATAGCCATTAAAATCTTAAAATATAGAGATCAAGAGAGATCAAGACAATACCCTATTTGAACAACTGCTTCATATTGTTGTAAATGTTTGTAGCTCTGTTTCTTCACAGAACTTATGTATATACTTCCATATTAGCATGCATTTAAGTTTGTTGTTGAGTAGAGCTGAAATTCCACTTCTTTTCTTTTTTAAGATGAGTTCTTACTATTTTAATGTTAAAAACAAACAAAAAAAAGAAATTCACACCACTTCTTTACGTCTTATACAAATGATATACAAAAGTTTTTGAATTTTCATCTTTGCTCTGCTTCTCTACAAAGCAGTTATCAGACCCCATTGTGAACACTTTGGAAAAACACAGCCTGGCTGACAAATTAGTAGTATTTGGTGGTAATATTACTAATTCAGCATTTGAAAAGGCTGCTCACTGGGGAAAAATGACATGTTCTCAAAGTCTCAGGAGAAACTAGGGAGATAGTTAATGGGTGTTGGCTGTGCTGCACATATTGTGCACGACACTGCTCACATTGCAGCTGACTGACTGCCAACAGATGTGGAAGCAATTGTCAACAAGATTTATTGTTACTTTCACGTCTATACAGTTAGAGACAAAAGGCTGAAAGAGTTTTGTGAAGTTCAGTCCTGGCTTCCACTGAACAATAGCAACACACAGTGATTAACATTAATGTTCTCACTGAAATAATTTTGCAGCTTTGGAGGTCTTAAAAGTTATTTTCTTGAAAGAGGAAAATCCCCACAATCCTCAGTAATATTTTTTTTCTGAGATCAATACCTGACTGACTTCAGTTTTAGCTCACAACATAGCAATTTTTCAGTTTACAACCGGTTTTGGAAACCTCAGGCTTTCTTAACAAAAGTAGGGCACGCAAAGTAATTAAAAAGTAACCACTGAGGAGGAGCAGATATCTCTTACTCAAAATTACAGGTTGTAAGGAGCAAGGGGAGGGGGTCTGGGGAAAGGGTTTGGAGAGGGGGCAGTGGTCATCTCTGCACACTTTAGAGTTTAGCTCACCAGTTTGAAAGACCACAACAAACTTGTTATATAAATGTATGAATTCCGGAGGCATGAATTTCAATGAATGCTTTTCTCAGTTTCTGTTCCTGCGGTTTGTGCTTCTAGAGAATGTTTTTAACCTAGCTTCACTAAGGCAAAATGGTATGATTTACATATATTTTATATCCATATACATTCTAACTTCAGAAGGATAGTTTTATTTACCAAGTGCTACAGAATTTAAGCAGAAATCACAGCCCAATATCTCAGGGATTTTTTTGTGTCTAGCCAGAGCAAAGGCTTTGTGTCCTTTGAATGATAAAAGTATTTTGAAGGCTCTTAGGATTGTCTTGCTTGAATCTCTTGTATGTTTATTTCTTTGTCTCAGATAGAAATCAACTGAGGTTAATTTAATTACATTTTTTTATCGTAGAAGGCACCTCTAGCTCTGGAATCTTCTTAACTAATAGCTTGAGACCATGATACATGAGACAGACTGACAGGAAATAACCAGCTGGATTGTTTCAAACAAAAATTTCTGCAGACACTTACATGGAGGGGAGAATGTGGCTACAATTAGAGGACTTACCCAGTGCTAGTGGATGTTGCTGCACCCCATATCAGGATCTTGGAAAGCAAACAGGAAAGGTATTTAGGCACATACAAATACATGTCAGCCAAACAGCTGATAAAAGTCTTCTGTGTTCATTATTTTCTCCACAAAAGGGACACAGATTATTGTAAAATCATTAAAAAAACAAAAACAAACCTCTTGTCATCCAATTTCAGGTGGCATTTCCCAGCACAGTTGCAGCTACTCAGAGAATCATCTTGGTAGTGAAGGACATCTGGATAATGGACAGCACAAAAGCATCAGAATATGTAGAAAATAGGATGGCAAAAATTTATGGCAGTTCTGGGTTGGAATGACTCTAAAGTGTCCTAACAAGTATTAGAAAAGCTGACATTTCAGATAAGCAACCTGCTTATCTAAACATTATTTACAGGCCAATCACATTTTTTTTTTGTGGGAATGGAGCTGAAATCGTAATGCCAATTGAAAAAAAAAAATCACTACTAAGGAGAGAATCAAAACAATTTGAAACAGTCTTCTGAAAATTAGGCAAACACTATTACAAGGTACAATATGGGAAAGAGTCTGTACAGATTCCTTGTGCAAGGAATTAATTGCAACTTTGCTGTTGAGTGTTCCCAAAAAATAGATTTGACATTGTATTGGGTTTGCATAGCCTCGTTTTGATAGTGGGGTGTGGTGGGGGGAAGCATTTTATGTATTTATCTCTCTCTCTCTGTTTTAGGATTTTTCCTGTTTTCCAAAATATCTACCATTTTTTATTATTCTTCATAAACTTCTATACTCAAATTTTGAAAAAAATAGATTATAATAGTGTATTTGAAAATAATACTAAAAATATCATCTATGTATGGGAAATACAACTGCTCTTTTCACTTATGCTGAGAGTTCCAAGACTTGAACACATGTGCATGCACACACACAAGAGCTGCCTCTCCAGCTCTGCCTACACTGGCTGTCCACGGGGTCACTAACAAACAATACACCCACATGGAAATTTAGTTTGTTATGGCCAACTAGTTCCCAGAATTAGCAGAAATCTAAATCATGTGAGGTGCTGAGAAATCATCGATGACTGTTGTGTATCTGCCTGAGCCAGAAAAAGAGCACTCACAGAGGTTTAAGAGAATCAAAAGGTATTACAAGGATAAAGCAGACTATTAACAAGGGTAATTTCTGAGGAAATGAGGCCAGAGGACGAGGTACATGCTGCACTGCATAGTGTCCAAGACAGACCCCCTCTGAATCCTTCATTTTAGCAGTTCTGTGTTATGCACATGAAATAAATGAAAACTGGCTACAGAAATATAGGCTAAGAGGAGTAGTTCAAACTCAGTGATTTCAGATGGCAGCAATTTCTGTCAATTCCTTTCTTCTGCAGAGAATGAAATCCAAAGCTTCACCAGATTTGTCTGAACACTCCTGCAGACTGACAGCAGGACTGAAGTGATACCTTTTCTGGTCCTCTCCCTGGGTAAAGACACAGTACTACTTCAGTCATAAGCAAAGCTTTCCATGCCAAGGCTTAAAATCCTGTCTTCTTTCAGGGCTCACATCCCTTATACCCCCAACATTTAAGTACTCTTGTTCAAATGGAATAAAGGTTAATTTCAAAAGAAAATACCTAAGGAGTCAAATCCTATCTCCTTGAACATTACTGTGAGCTAACAGTTAGAAACATAGCAGTCTGAAAAATAAGTTAATTTGTTGGACCATTAAAGATAATTTGTATGAGTAAAGATACAATTGGCCAATTTACAAAGAGGTCAGGAAAGGCAACAAATGATTTAGGAGAGAAAAACTACTAGGTGTTTAAACAACAAAAATATTTGCCATGGCTGTTTCCAGAGATAGCATTACAGCTCTCTCCCATCATGCCTCCTTGATAAAGGCAGTAACGGAAGAGCTATTTTAATTACAAAGAACCAGTGTAGCACACACCTCTATTTGGCGCTTGGGTGGCATTACTGCTGAGTAACAGAAAGTTCCCAGAGATAACATCTTCATTAGTGAGGCTGTGATGTTCTACACTGACTCCCTTCTAGGTCCACCAGGCTGAAAAACAAATCCTGTAGATTAACCCTTCAAACATCATAACCAATTTTGCCACATGTTTCCTGAAGAGAAGGAAGAATTATAAAATAATCTGGTGGCTGATGCAGACCGTGATGTGGTAGCCTGTTTCCCTTTCTCCCATAGGGAGAGGCACTCACCTCATGTCATGTTTGACATGAGCCCCTTACCCACTGCTCACATTCCCTTTTTATGTGCCAGTAAAAGCCTAGTACAGACAAATTAAGGTAGTTCAGAGTGTATCTTTGGATTTCACCATCTCCTCAGTTACCAGCCATAGGACAGATTAAAATTTCACAGATGTTAGGAGCAGAGATATTAGAGCAAAGCAGTAGTGCCACTACAGATAAGGTTAAGATGGCACTTCCATTATAAACACCTATTCACAGAGGCTTATAACTTCAGGCTAAAAATTTCTCTCAGACTGAAACTGGGCATATTTGGGCTCAGCTTGGTAATGGTTTTCCCTGGCTCTTCATATGATTTTGATTAGATGTTTGTGATATGAGAATGCAAACAAATATATGACTCTGGTAGTTTCAAATGGCAACAAAATGTGTTTCTTTCACGAAAAGCCTGGAGGCCAGGATGTTCCTGTCATGCTAACAGCCATTTTATTGTCCATTATTTCCCCACAAAATATAATTTTTAAAGTGACAAAATTGACACAATTTTTTCTGAAAAGCATTCAGAGCAGCTGAGGGATGTGGTCCCTGCTGGCTGGCTCTGAAGGATGTGCTGTGTCCCTCTGAGTCTCAGGAGCTCACAGTGCTCACCAGCACCAGGCACCCCAGGCCAGCCTTTGCTTAGGTCTTGGATAAAAGCCTCCTTTGACAAAACAGCATTTTTGGAAGTTCAACATATTATCCAAAACTTCCATAGTTTGGAACAAGGGAAAAACAAGTGCTATTGTATAGCACACCAACTCATTACTTTAATGAGGCATTTATTCTAATTGGCTAATTTATTTTGAATTATACCTCATTATTAAAATCCTGCATTTTCCTTCTGATCTTTAATGAAGGATGTAATGAAATCCCTAAATACAGCAATGTCTTTTTTTTCCTTTCCTGTGGCCTTTTCCGCCTATAAAGTTTAGAATTTTTGCCAAATATTACAATTTTTCATCAATCATCAAAAGCAATAAAGTACAAAGTCTTGCTTGCATGTCTGTCTATCTGCCTGGCTCCATTAATAGTAATATCTACTTCAACAGGTATTTAAAACAATAAATTACTGTAATAAACCTGTTGAATGAGACAAATTGTAGTTACATTTTTTTGTATTTTTCATGTACCAAGATGCTGAATTATTCTATCACAAGCAATGCATAGCCATGGAAGCATGATTTTAATGAGCTGAGAGGATGCTATATCTATCAAAACATATTTTTCAAGAGTCAGACTCACAGTGGGTAGAGTACAAAAAGACAAAGAAATGAGAACAGAAAGAGGAGAGAAAAAAAGGTATACCAACATTTGGAGAGAGAATATAAAAATGATTGGACTTCAGTTATTCTTGATATATTTCAAAATTTATTTCTAATTTCCCTTGTGAATTAACTTTTTTCCCAGCACAGCCTGTGCACACTGTAACTCCTTCATAGTTCTGGAATATGTGTGGTGTGTATAACCTTCAGGGCTATACTGTGAGCCTGCTGTGCACGTTCCTGGCCACAGACACATGATGGCTTTGTGTGAAGGAAATCTCCTTAAAGGCTGTGGGGCACCATCCTGGTATTTATTTCAGGTGGGAGACATTCAGATGGGGCAGGTACAGACAGCAGTGTGAGGCATGTGGAAGGAGACAGCATGCCTCTAACTCTGGTCACTCCACGTGGAAAAGTGGAAAGAAGCTAAAGGCAAAACCAAGTAAAAATGGGTTTGTTGCTGTTTTTCGAAAAAGAGGTCAGAAAGAGGACAGGATAAAAATTATAATGTCAGAGCAAGAAATATGGGAAATTCTTAGATGGAACATACCCACCAGGAAGCCACCCACTGAAACAGGAAAGCAATGATTTGGGTGCCTGCATCCCGCTGCCCTGTGAGTCCATCGGGAATGCCAGCAGCACCTGGAGAGCCCCACGGTGGCTCTGCCCCTCTCCCAGTCCCTGCCAGGCAGCACAGGCTCAGCAGGAGCTGATTTACTGAGCTCCTGAGCAAAGCAAATGGGCTGTGCTGGGCTCGGCGTGCCTCGCTCAGACCGCTGCCAGCGTTTGGATTCACATCTGCCTCCGCTTGCTCCGCTTCACGCTGCAGGCGCTTCTGCTGGGTGAACCTACAGAAAGATTGCAGAAAGACAGCTTTTAGATAAATTGTACACCTATGGAACTCCTTCTAAAAAATAGTATTGTGTTAATAATAATATAGTGCAGTAAGGCTCCTCCCAAAATACTGGATACATAGACAGCAGGAACAATTACATTACAGAGAATGAAATAATTGCAAAGGCTATAAGGGAGAGTTATTATTATGCTTCAGGGCATAAACCTCAATTTAAAGTTCCCTATAAACTGCTGGTACAGGTAAGGTTTGGATGACAATCCTGTATGGTATATTTTACATTCCTAATTGGATATACTGATTAAAAGTACATTTCCTGTGCTTGTTGTAGAAGAATATTTTCAGTATATATTAGCCATCATTATAAACACTACTTAAAAACCTGAGTCAAATGTGATGAAGAATAACTTTTTAAGTCAACACATATATACCAGCAAAATAAAAAACAACAATCAAGCAATGCAAACCAAAATCCCCAAAGTTAGGAATGTTTAGCATTTAGTTTCAAATTCCAACTCACAAATGCGGGCGTCTCAAATATTACTTTACTAGGGAATAGATTTATCTGTTATAATTATGTCAGATGACTATATGGTTACAAAAATATTCCTTGAAGAGATAGATGTAATTTCTTCTTTGTAGGAAGGATTGGTCATGGTTCAGCAAGACTGCAAAAATAATTTTAATTTAGGTGTGGGCTGGTGATAATTGCTAGTGATTGAATGCCAATGAGTGAGAGAGAGAAAAAAACCCCCATATAATAACAGATGATGGTACAGGAAAGTGCTGGTTACACTGACACTGTATCACTTCATCAGACATTATAAATTAAGGGTAAATTAAATTAGGTTAAATATACGGTTATTTAACAACACTCAACCAAATATTTCTTTGCTGGATAGCAAATAAGGCTTGTATTTAACCAAAGATTAGTGCATCCAATTCTAATACCAATGCAGTTTGTTTTTATAGGACGATCTAAACAGCGCTTTATGTTGACATTTCTATTGCCTGCTTAATGAAAGCATATCAAATATGCATGGCAAATAAATAGTGTGTTCCACATAAACCGTCCCTGCATACTCCCTATCTTTTATCCTTTGAAATATATTTGTTCTAATAAAAATGCATATCACTACAATGTAACTAAATCTTATTTTCATTTTTTCCAGACAAGAAACACAAATCTAGATCGTTATAACCATGGCTGTACCACTGTTTTAAAACACAGCCCTGAGCTGCACCTCTGCCTCCCTCTAAAGAGTCAGTCTGCTGAGAAAGGACCCTTGTGGCAGAACAGATTAGGACTACCTGAAGCTCCCTGATCTCCTGTCCACGCAGACAGCGCTGTTGCATCGCACATGGTGCACCAACGAAATCAGCTCAATTTGTCTGTTTCAACATACATTGTGAATTACCCTATCAAATGAACAAATTGAGATATATGTCTATCGTACATGTCTTCTGGATACTTGCAAATGAGTCTAAATATATGAGAAATATTGCCATTTTCATTTAAGTGATGTAATTAAATCTATTTGTTTCTTATTTGGGTGCCCTACTCAGCATGAGCACAGAGCAGGAAACTCCTTTTTCTGTGCAAATATATGAACACAAATACATTTATTACTAATTTTAACTTTCTCTTTTAATTTGGAAAGGTTTTTCAAATAATATTGCAAAGTTTGCTTTTTTTTTTAAAGACAACACAAACATTGTATTGTTTTGGTATCTTCAAGTGCAGAAACTACAAAACCCAGATTTCTTAGCTCAATAGATTCTGAAACGAATGTATATTCCTGCACACCTTCAGGTTCTGTTATTTTATAAAGAAGCTTTAATGCTAGTCCACCTAGTAATTCACTTTGGGATGTCTTTAAATACCCCTGACAGTAATATGGCTCATTTTGGGTGATTAACTTAACCCCCAGTATTGCAAGTGCCTTGCTACATTAGCATATCTTTCAAGGAATAGTTGCAATGTGAGAAAATTGCCTGTAGGATTATTTGCAACTAGGAACCTGTGAAATGTAAAATAAAATTGAAGACTATAAAGTAAAACATCAAAGATACCTAAAATATTAATAGCCACAGCTCCAAAAAGTAATTTAGAAGAATCTAACGAGGAGGTGAAAATTACTAATTTAAAAACAGATAGCCTTGGCAAAACAAAGTCAGAAGTTTAGAACAAACAATAGATAATATGAATTCAATGTATACACAATATGAAAAGAATGCAAGCAGTTCTAGCAACTCTAGTAGGTGAAGAAGCCTGGGACAGAAATGCCTGACCAAGCAAGCAACTAGATCTATACAAATGAAACAACAAAGTTGCTTTATATTGCATGCAGGCTACTGAAGAGAAAGAAAAACAAGTGCTCTTTAATCCACCTAGTTTTCTGTTACACTTTCATTCTAACTGAATGCAGACAGAATTTGTGGGTAGAAGGATTTTAGTTTTAATTGAAGAATTGGGAGCTGACAGCCATTGTCACGCTGCTCCAAATCGTGTTTTCACCCGCTCTCTGTGGGGCAAACCACGCTGCAAGTTTCAGCTGGGCTTCTGTGGGAGATTACAAGCTTCAAAGCTCATTCTGAAACCTGTTTCCCTTTGGATATGTGCTTTTTCTTTTAATAAATTTCAGAACAAAGCAATAAACTCAGATGAATCATAAAGGCACAGAAAGTAGGAGGAAAAAGTCTCTAGCCTGGGTGAGAGGCTGTGACTCCCTGAAGCCCACGCCTGGCTTCTGAACATCTGTAACCTGCTGTTGACAGGGCTGCTCTGTGGAACCCCCTCAGAAGTCCCCCATGATAAGGCATTAGTGCATGTTCTATGGAAAACAACATGGTTTTGGTTAAATGGGAGCTGATTTAATGAATAAAGAGGTCTTTCTTAATCTCTAATAACTGTGATCCTTCTATTTCCATAGACACTTACAGTCTATAGTAAAGGTTGGTAAAAACTGAACTTGTTTGGGAAGTTCCAGTGCTTAGAAATGTTGAGAATTCTACCAGCTGTGTCTAAAACAAGAGAAAAGTTTTATGTATTAAATACTCCAGACTAAATTCTGTAATTCTTGATAGTTTGTTTTTTTTTTAACCTGTGTTTAATATATCACAAGACCCTACTAACAATCATGCTCCCTTATGCCATGATACAGTGTGAATAAAAGGATTAAAAAACCCAGAGTTGATACTGCACTTCTATTTTATATTTAAAAGTCAGGGAAGGAAACTCTTTCAAACTGACCTATCCATCCAAGCAGCAGATGAAAAAACAACACCAGCAGCTATTTTCAGATGACTTACTCTAAATACCAACAGGAATACAATACCTTTAAAAGAAAGGTGCTTTTTGTTCTTCTTTGAGCTATAACATGTAGAGCAATAAGGTAAAGGCAACTGACAGTGAATAATTCACTTTCCTATAATAATGTCTGGAGCCTCTCCTCATTGTGACCTGCTTACAAGGTAGCAGAAATCGCCTTTGAAATGACTTAACTGAATAATAGTGATTATTCTATGGATAACCTACAGCAAGGCTGCTGTATCTTCTTCTATTTCATTCCCTTCCACAAAGGGAATCTTCCTAAAGAGCACTAAATTTCATTATATTGACAAACTTGTGGTCTCATCTATCCTGTATGGTTTCTTTGGACAACCAACTACCAGGGATCATTCAGAGCAGCAGGAAGAATCTAAATTAATGTGGGCTGGGGGGATTAGACCCATCTTTCACCACTGTTGCAATGAAGGCATTTTGACTCCAGTTACAGAAATCATTGGGATATTGTAGTGCTTCTGTACTGGGGCTTAAGAACAAAGTTATTCTTCACTATAAAATAAAGCTTGGCTGAGCCAAAGTTAATAGGTCTTACTTAATGGTTTCCCAAAATTCTATCTGCCTGCTTCTATGTATCATGAGCTATCTGGCCAAAAGTGTTTCACCCAGTGAGAGCAAATGAGTGACCTTTGTAGTGAAATCTGTCATAACTACACCATTCAAACAGACATTCTAGCAAAAGAGCATAAAAAAAATTATCCAGAGATAATACTGTTGTTAAATGAGGACTAAATGACCACTGGCTGATTGCTATTAATTTCACTATTGATTTCTGAAATCAATTACTTGATGAATCCTACAGATGCTGGATTCTTCACTCAATGAATGTGTACACCAGGATTTCCATAACAGAAGTCAGTGCTGATTTTTATGAGCAGTGTCTCATCTGCTCTGAAACGGAAAGGAGCTGTTAAGCCAAAATCTTTTTTTCCTTTTTTTTTTTTCCAGCTTTGCACTTAGTATCAGAAATTAGGAGAGAATTATGCTTCTTTCAGCTGTGAAATACTGAGTCTTGCCAATCTATATTCTGTGGATCCATGATCTGAGGCTGGTTGCCACAGATGCCATGAGCAGGCACATGGAGGGCTTTCAGCAGCTGAGTATTTTGGAAATGTGTTAGTACACTGATTCTTTCACATTTTCTTCAGAAGTGGTGTTTTTTGTGAGGCTACCTGGACTAGAATGCTCTCACCTGAGCTGGTAGCTTGACTGGCACTCACATATCCACTAAACAGGGAGGGAAAGACAAGTGTCAGCTTTGAAAATATATTCAATACTTATACAAATACATTGATTTTTTTACCAGCTGGGTTAGCTGGCAAAAAAAGGCTTAAAACTTCGAAGGGTTTTGTTTTCTTTTATTTTCTGAGTATTTCCATTCTATTCAGGACCATACAACCCTGTGACTGTAAGAAATGTTTTTTTGCTGAAGTACATGACACTTCTATCAGTATTTGTAGTCACTTGACTTTTGTATGTGTGTTGATAACAGAACTATTTATTACAGAAGCCTGAAGTGTCTCTTTGAAAAGAAATTATTGAACATAATATTTCACTTTGTACAAAATATCCTGTAAAAAGATTCTTTTCATGAATAGCAAGACTTTACTTCAATTTATATATCTGTTTGCAATTTCTAAAGACACTTTTAGATAGATCTCATTTCTATGAGGATTTGATAAGACAATTCTGTGAAAATAATAAACAGATTCTGTTTATAAAGGACTTGCTAACTAGAACTCAAAAAAGGCTTTTATGTGTGAGGTCTTTTTCTTTGAATTGATCTTCAATGGGATAAAACTATTATCTATTATCATAGGATTCCATTCAGTCCATAAGTATACAGAGACTTGATTTTGTCTGAATCCAGATAAAAAAAAGAAAAATTTGATGTTTCTTGGAACAGTAAGTGATGGCAGTATAGTGAAATTTCTATTGAAAAAACCCTCCAAAACCCAAAAAGTTCCTCCTTTCACCATTCCAGGGTTCTTGGGGAGATCTCATAATGTAGCACAACATCAGACTGATTTCTCATCTGGCACCTAACTAGTTTATCAAGGAAGGAGGATCTGACCTACTTTTCTCAGATTTCCCATTGTCCTTAATAAGGATTGCAGAGTTTATGTACTGAGACATGAAAAGTTTAGATTTTCAGAATTACAGGAAGCCCAAACTCCCAAAAATAACAGCTTAATGTGATTGAATGGGTAAATTGATGATGACGACCTTCACATGCAAATATTGAAATACTTAATGAGAAGAGACTCCAGGAGTAACAGGCAAGTTTCCAGCACCTAGTTCATTATGCTTAGGAGAAATGGACAGGATGTTTTATTCTGAAATGTCTCTAAAAGAGAGCCAACATGATACTACAACTGGCCAGTTTTACTCATTTACTCCAATGCTGCCCATTCCCACTCAACTCAACCATCAAAACTATCATTTGTACATTTGAGAAGCTGATTTATCTAATCTGATTCACACAAAATTAAGGAATATGAAACATTAGTCTTCCTTTTCCACTGTATGCAGAACTTTACATTGTAGAGCCTCCTGTAACTAGCTTAGACCAACAATAAATTCTTTCCTCTGCTCCTGGAGCAGGATAATGCAAGGCAGTGGGAAAGAAGAACCATCCTAGATTGCAAGAACCATCCTAGATTCCTTTCCCACAGTAGGCAGCTGTGAGTAACTTTGAAAGTCTCCAGCATCAAAGGTTATTATGAAATCTTCCTGCACCATACATCTGTTGCCCTCTGATCTGGCTGTCTGAGATAGACTCAGGAAATAGTGCAAAAACACATGGCCCAAATATTTGCAGAGCTGTTATCTCTGAAATATTACAAAGGAATCGTAGTTCAATGATATAAAGAATAATAATAAGAAGAAAGTTCGATTTTAAAAGCCCTTTTATTACCACCACAATTTGTGGGAAAAAGTAGAAAATATAAAAATTTACTATTATTTTATAGATACATCATGTTCTCCAGCATCAGAATTACAAAGGTATCATTTTTGTATTTATAACCTCTATCCTCATTTGCAGAGAAAATCTTATGCAAATTTTTTTAAGAGCTTTCACTTGGAATAGTTACCTACCTTGCTATTTTGCCTTTATTTATTGTTATTACATACTTTATTATATTCCTTCTATGAAAATAAATGGCAAAAGACTAACTCATTATACAGGATCTCATAAAACTCTCACATTTCTTGGGAAAAAATGGTTTATGCTAAGATTGTTACTGACAAGCACTTTTTTTAATTGCTAGAAATGTACACACAAAGAATACAGTAGATCTTAGCACTGAATTTGCTGCTAAGGCTACAGTAATCTCTGTATCAGAAGTCAGTGCCATAATTTTATTCTCTAGAGGGTATGGCTTGATTAGGGCAGTCCCATTGTTTCATCTGAAGTCTTAGCAGATTAATACTTTCATCAGGGCATCAATTTGTCCCACTTTTCTTTTTGCAGCTCTCTGTGAGTGACACAGCCAAAGGAATGCACCTCTTTAAACTGTCATTCAGTTTAACTCCTCCTCTGCAATTATACTCGCATGCATAATACATCATAACAAATTGGATTTTGCAAAGAAGCAACAACAGAAATTACATTTGCTTGTGGCATAAGATAGAAACTGTTCTAATAGAGAAGGGGGGTGTGAGCAAGAGATAAAGAAATCTAATGACTTAAAACCACTTACAGAAAACCGTTGCCTTCTATTTTCCCAAGGTTTCTTCTTCTTATTTAGCATAAAGACCAATTGCAAAAGGGGAATGAAAGAAAAAAAAAAGGAAATATTAAAACAAATTAAAGAGCTTTTCAGTTATCAAAGGCTCTAAAAAAATTGTACAATGTGTTTGTGGTTTTAGGAGAAAAGTTTGCTTCTGGCTTTAGAGGTTAAATATAACTGCCTTACTTCAAGGAACACTTTTTGCTTGAGTAAAAATTATAACAGAGACAACATCAGGTGAAAAATCACATAGGACAAACATCTTCACCAGATCTCCCGGCTGGAATAAGGAACTTCCTTTGATGAGGAAAAGCCCCTCCCTTATACACCAAACTCTGTGATGGTTTTCCAAGTCTCTCTAAGTCTAGAAGA
This sequence comes from Dicaeum eximium, assembly GCA_013396995.1. Classification (NCBI taxonomy): domain Eukaryota; kingdom Metazoa; phylum Chordata; class Aves; order Passeriformes; family Dicaeidae; genus Dicaeum; species Dicaeum eximium. The sequence continues at coordinate 841,712 of VWZP01005025.1, forward strand.
CTCAGTGGCTGATTATTTCTCCTCCATGCATCTATTTGGAGTTACTGAAGAGAAGAGGCAACCCAGAATACCCAAGCTGGAACCAAAACCATATCCCCAGTGTGCATGGGACTCCAAGACAGCAACCAGATCAGTTGTCTGCTCCAGATCCCTCAAAAAAAAAGGCAAAATATTCATTTGGCAGAACATCAGGAAAGAGTCTTTTGGTTTATAACAGAATTTAGATGAAAGGGAGGAATGTTTCCAGTAGAAGCCTGAAATCATTCTTATGTTTTAACTCTGAGATGGCCTTCAAGACATTCTTCAAAACTTAAACCATGTTTTTTCCAGGCAATTTTTTCTAACTTCAATTAATTTCAATTCTGTGGCAAGAGCTCAACTTCATTTGAAAAATAAAGAGGAGTGAAGGAGAGATCAGCTTTGCTGGGACTATATCTTTGTCCTTTAAAAAATAAGGTATGTTTGGCTCAATATTTAGAAAAGAAAATTTTGTGGGTAAAATCTGAACATTTGATGTGGGAGTTCCTCAAACTTCAATAACATAAAAACATACAGGTATGCAAGAAAAATAAAAGGAAAGGTCAGAAAATAAGCAATTGAAAATACAAAAGCCAAAGCACAACCCCCCAAAACAGTAAATCATGTCATCTGAATGAAAGTCAAAGCTTTTTTTAGCGTAGACTTTTTAATGCTAGATATTCCCTGGAATGTTTCACTTAGCGTGAGGATAGTAGCAGTGACACAGGTGGCAACTACATGCTGAGGCTGTAAGTGATCTAGCTATAAGGGGTAACTGTGATAATTCATATGAGGTGAGGGTTTAGACAGTGAACATTTCAAAATACTCATGTTAGGAAGATGAGGCATATCTGTATAGATAAGGGATTTATTCTTACTCCTTCTAAAATTGTGTCCTATTAACTTTTACCTTAATGATGGATGATAGCTGCAGGACCTTTGCAAGACCTCACAACAAGAAAGAATTATATTGTGAATTATGTGGAGAGCAGAAATTAGCAGCAAGATGACAATTTCTAGACTGCTCTTAAAATAACCAGGTACCTTCTTTCCTATAATTAAGCCAAGAACTTCCTTCTCAATTAGACTGGCAGCAAATCCCACTCAATGACACTGGCAGGTGGATATGTAGTTATTTCCAGCAGTGTTAGTGTTTGTCACAGGGATGGAAATGAATTAGAACTGGGAAACCAGAGAGCCTTATGTGAACAGGCAAGTTTGGCTGCCAGTTATTTGGGCTGCATTGGCAGGCTGTTAGCTGAGATACAGCCACAGCCAAAACTGAGAAAAGTCCTCTCTTTTCTGCACATACTGTGCTCGTCTACTCTTCTTATTAGGATGAGACATTTGGTTGCTTACACAATTATTATCATATTAGTGGCCATTTTCAAGTGCCCTTCAGCTACTCTTTTCCCCACACTAAAACTGCAGAAATAAACCACTGGGATTTCACTGTGAGTAAAATTAATATCTGTGGCAAATGATTAAAGAGCAAGCTCTAAGCACGTTTCTGTATTTAGTATCTTCCTGTCACAACCCTTTGTTACAGTAAAACTGCATTTGCTATATTAATCTTTGGCTTGCACATTTATTTTTATACTAATTATATGACTATATTGTTACACAGGCAATTGTGGGACTCTTCAATTAAATTCCCATTTCTATTCAAGCGTGATGAGTCTGCTCCTAGTACCTTATGCACATGCACAGGAGAAGTCTGCCTCTTGTAAACTACACTTTGCTTGATATATGCAGGTTTTTACAGTTTATCAGATATTATGCTGAAAACTTCCATTCTGTTCATTTTTTTTTTACGATGCAGTGCGGCATAAGAAGGTGCTCTGTATTCATTTTTCAGACCATATTTTAAAGTCCATTTTTAAAACTTTGAAAATAATAATGAAAAACTCCCACTGGATTACGTCCAAAGATCATAATCAGGTCTGTACCTGGATGAGATTTTTTAAATCATTTTTCCCTTCTATTGAAGCTAGACAGCACATTTCATGGCATTAGTCCTTAACAAAGAGAAATTAATTTCTAAGACTGGGACAAGCAGAATACCTGCATGTTAACAGGTAGTGCTGTCCACTACATAATAGGGAATTTCCCACGGGAAATGTGCTGACACTGATCTACCTTTTTATGATTTTCATACTAATCAATGTGTGCAACAGCATCACAGGTAATGATAACATTTAAAACAATATTTTTTAAATTTTTGACGTTCCTTTGCATTATATATGAACACAAACCGTACAGTATTATGTAGTTCAGAAAATAAAAGCCTGGGTCCTCTTTCTTTGTCTAAATTGAACAGGAAGTTGACTAGCAGCAACAAGTGCTAGAAAAATAAGTTGCTTTTAGAAAATTCCATCATTTAATAATTTAAGGTGTAATTAATAATACAGGAAAATCGATTAATTCTTTTTATGAGTTTTAGCCTACTGTGTCCTTCTAAATACACTGAGGATCTGCTGTTGAAATCAAAGCAAGTCTAACAGTTCACCTCAATGACTCCTAAGACTTGCACATCAAACTTTATAAAATCATGCACATGCTGATCTGGAGTAGTGGATACACTGGTTTGCCTTGAAAATTAAAGGCTGGAAAAGAAAGGGTATATTGACTTTGCCCCCTAATTCACCTCATGTTATCCTGCACAGGCTGCAAAAATGCTCCCACTGTTCCCTCATAAAATACAGCATATGATATAGATATTTATTGGTCTCTGCAGTGGTGGAAAAGTTACTCTCAGAGGACTGGGAGCTCCTTAACTTTTAAGTACTTAATGAACCTCCTTGACAAAGCTAGAAATCTTGTGAGATCAGGCTTTTAGAAAATACCCAGTCCTGTCTATTTCTATGCAGATGAGATGTACCAAGATAGCAGCTTATATAATTAGATCCATGGCTGATGCACATTTTTTTAGCTTATAGGACATCCTTGACATTTGTCAATACAAGATGCTGTTATTCAGATGTTATTGATTATAGTAAGGATTTGTTTTGAAACAGAGAACTCAGTAATGGTAAGGACTTGAATCACACCTCTTACCTTGTTACTCTCAAAGGTGACATCCATGGAAAGGTCTTCCCAAATCCCAAGGGCTGCTCTGCCCACAGCTGCTGAACAATATGTCTTCAGTCCTGGCATTTCATCACACATCACATCCTGCAATGCAACACCTGGAGTCAGCAGGGATCTTCCCTGCCTTAAGAAAAGCAGAAAAAATCACAACCATGGGACATTCCTGACTGAAGCAATCGATGCATCCTTGTAACAAGAACTATCACCACAGTCTGGCTATGGAGAATGAAAGCACTGCAGTGGCAGCAGGGCTGATGAGCCAAATGTTGCACACCAGGAGTGCCAGAGCTGTGGGTGGATGGTTAAAGGTCAGGAACCCTTTTGATTTCTGGTAAAACAGTTCATGCCTGTCATCAATGCAAACTGAGACTGGTCTCTTCCTCCTTCAAAGATGCCATTATTTCCCAGGTGTCACTGATTGGATCATCTTAAATATCCAATTCAATTCAACTTCATCTAGTAATAATCAAGATATACTTTAAAAGGCTCAAAGATAAGCTGGACAAAACTTAACTGTAAATGTATTAAAGGATTGATACAATTCTAGACTTGGAAAAACCATTAGTAAACCAAACCATGCCACTGAAATTCCTTAGAGATTGAAATGGATCTGTAATTGTAAATAGATGGAAGACATTCCTTATTATACAAATGCATTCAACTACAGTTTCTCTGACAATATCTTGGTATCTTTTGAGAAAGGTGACAAGAATACATGGCTTTTAGTTCTTCTCAAACCGTCATAATGACTTTTTTTTTGCTTCATTCATTTGTGGCATCCCACACTGCTCCATTCTCTCCAGTCATTTTCTATATTTCTCTCAACCACCAAGGGGAATTAGTCAGGTATCTAGAGTGTATGTCATTAAAACATGGATGATTTTCAGCTCTTTCTATGTTTTACCACAACCCAAGTACACGAAGTGCTTAGATAAAATCAATTCAGTTATAAAAACATCAGGCTGCATTTGAATCTAAAAAAGAGCATTGAGGGGCAGGGAGAGGAATTACAAAGAATATGGAGGAAAGTTAATTCTTCTTTAACTGAAAATGTGCCCCAAATTAACCAGTTATATACACAGCCTGAGAGTATATGGATTCCTTGGTGCAACTAAGTTACACAGTGTTACCCATGAGTAGCAGTTTCTATTATCACTGATTGCTACAAGGTTCCATCCCATTTTGGCAGATGAAGCTCAGCTTTTGGTTATTTACATGTGTCACCTCTCAGCTGGATTACAGCCATGTAGTTCCTGGGCATGAAGCCATCACACCTTAGGAAACTCCAATTAGTACAACATGCTGTAATACATGAGCTGCCCTGAGCAAATCCATCCTCTCTTACAGTGACTTCTTTCTGACTCCTAAAGCAAGGGAAAATCTCAGTTACCACTTTTAAGACAGACAATAGCCTGGGGCCAAGATTTTTAGAAGACTAAATTAAATTTTGCTATCAACAGCCTTAAAATACATTTTTACTCTTTCAGTGCCATAAAGCTCAGAAAGGGAGTTACAACCATCTTCATAGAAGAGAAAACATCCCCAATGATGAGAGACAAAAGAAAATTCATTGTGCACTTCTGTGATCATACAATATTTATGAAATACTTATTGTTACTAAAGAGGAGGGGAGGGGGAAGGGAAGAGGGAACTTCCAGGAAGAGAAGAGGAAGAAGAGGAGGAAGAGGAAGAGAGAAAGAGAGAAAGAAAGAGAGAAAGATAACACAAACAATAATGCTATCAAAATCATAGTTTCTACTTCACATGTTTCTGCCCCTAGGGAGAATATTTTGAGAATAAAAAAGAACACACAATAAGGAAATAAATTAATAAATATTAAACAGATGTTTCCTAATAATCTGCTGAAAGGCACTCACAGGAGATTAATGAGTACAGCACAGTGTCTATGTAGAGCTGATAGCATGGAGTACCTGACCATGAGGTCATGTTTCCAGTCATTTAGTTCTTTATTTTCCTGCACATATCAAATCTCTGGTTTAAAAGGGACATTCTTTTTCTAATGAGCATATTCCTCACAAAAGAGAAGGTGCCAGTGTAGTGACAAAAGCTTCATTACTATCTACTGAGCACTCACTATCATCTTTCTGAGAAGAGCCCAGCTTTTCATAGTGGACAAATTTGTGTCTTGAAACCAATACCACTGCTGGCAACCTTGGATCACAGGCCAAGGGACACTGGCACCTTCATTTTGTCTCCTCTGGTGATTTTCCCTCCCAGTGGGATGAGCAAATCTGTGCTGGTGCTGGAGCAGAGGCTGCCTGGTTGCTGCCTGTGCCACTTGCACTGCACCTGTGCTGTCTCCAGGGCCCTATCCAGCACTTTCTAAAGCACTAAATTGAGTCCAAAAGGAAGAGATTCCTACTGCAACACGTGAGGAAATGATGCCAACTCTATCAGTGATGAGTGTTCTGCTTGCCATGTTGAAATTATTTGTCCTGTTGGGCATATCCATAAATTAAGCAGCTGAGCTGTTTGTTTGTTTTTTTTTTTCCCCAATTAAACACAGCCCTTAAGATTTATAATAGGTCATTCAGAAGTGTGTCTAATCTGTCTATTAAAAACAACAAAAAAAAAAGCCTAAACAAAAGGCTAGATTCAGGTTTACAAACAAGGAGTCAGTAGCACATTAATTTGAAACAAAAAAAAGGCAGAATAAAAAGCAGGAAAAAAAAAAAACTGTGGAGTTGTATTCTTAAAGGATTAACATTGGGAAAATCTCCAGACCAATAAAAGAAAAAAGGACAAGAGTGTTCACACTCCAAACTTGATGGCAAAACTCCCTCTCTGCTATTTCAGGGGATAAGAGCAGCTTATGTGTAATTACAAATAACCATGCATTTGTACTTGCTAAACTGAGCTGCAGACCCCGTAAGTTTTTCAGTGAAGGCCATACAAAATGCTTTGTTAATTTGTCATCTCAGTATTCAGCTGGTATGCGGATTCCTGCAGACAGGTGAAGCTTGTGTCACAGGTCATTAATCAGATATCCTCCCCTCACGTGCAAGAAAGCATGGCAATTGATCAGTGATCCTTAAACCTTTTTGAAGTCACTGAACAGCAAGAGTTCAACTTTTTTAGCAACTGAGAAGTTGAATTTCCTTACAAACAAACCACTCTTTTTCCACTGCATTAAATAACTCAAAAGGAAGCACTGGAATTCCACATTGTGTACGAAGTAACGTATCCTTTGAAAATATTTATTTCTTCCCTTCATTCCTCTCCCCTGCTTCTGTGGTGATGAAAGAACACATCTAGCCTTCATAACCTTGACGCTTGCAGTAATAATCTTTTCTTATCCATATGAAATGTGATTTTCTGTGACTCTTAAATATGCCATCAGTGACGTCTTAGAGCAAATAGTTCAATAGACAAGGACAAAAGCAAAACATGTCAGCAAGAACAACCTCTCCCACCTGAATCCTCCAGTCCATGTGAACTAGACTCACTGAAGAGTTATGCAGAAAATGAAGAGTTGAGGATAAAGCGGAGGATAGATTTGGGTTGCTAAATTCAAACTCGTCCTAGGGAGAAAGTCACTTTATAGCAAAAAAGCAAGCTAGCCTCAGCTGTACCTCTTTACCACACTGGCAGTTTTGGAGGGTGGGACTGCAGTTATAGGACAAGGAACATTTCCAATCCTCATTTCTCCTTTTGCAGTCAAGCTGAACTGGCAGAACTTACTCAATATCTGTATTATTTAATATCCTGTTTGGTTTGGAAACCATTCATTCCATTGTTATGCAATGCTCTCCAGGGCACTGCCTGATCCCTTCTTTGCAGGTTTGGAGTGGATCAGAGTTCTTGAGACCACAGCAATTCAGGCAGGATACAATGAAAAGCATAAGGAAGACTGGACAGGTCTCAGATTTCATACATGGTCTTGGTGTAGTTATTCTTAATGGATGAATTCTCACTCATAGGATTTCATGCCTCTCTAGGAGTATCAGATTTATTAAAAATGCCAAAGAGCTGCCATAAACTGAAAAGGAACTGGGAAAAAAATCATTCTCTAAAATTCAAAAAGTCAGTTTGGTGATATTTTCACCCAAGTTTGCTATTTTCACTGGTTTTACAGATGTAATGCTTTTAATCTGCCAAAAACTTTGTCTCCTGCTGGGGAGAAATGGGACTTTTTCTAAAGAAAAGAAAGGAAACAAAAAGAAAAGAGAAACTAAGACATTTTCTTAGAGATATTTCAGTGAAACTGTTGGTAGTCCTAGAGTTGGTTACAATTGCATCTGAGAGAATAAATCAATGCTGGTAAAGTGGCAGACTGTTAGATAATATTTTTTCCTTAGGTGAAAATATTAAACTACCTTTTAACTAACTTTGAAATATTAGAAAAAAGAGTGAAGGAAGGATTCTGATCAGAGCAGATAGAGAACAAAGGCAAGTGAACAAAGGTCTTCTCCACAAATCTCTTCTGCAAATCGTCCCTGTCTGTTTAGACTGCTAGGATGTCAAATGGGGATAGCTTCCTGCTGGAGCTGCTTCAGGGCCCTGGTAGCTCTGGGCACCACACCAACAGCCACTTACTCTCTCCACTCATCCTCTTCCACTCTGGTAATCACAGCAGCAGGTTGATTATTGGGTTGTAAAATACAAGGGATTTAGTGCTGACTGCAGCACTGAGGGCCTCGTCAAACTCCTCACTGTAGATAATTTTCATAAAATTTGTCAAGGCTCTTGTCTGAAATGTATTTTCACATAGTTAATCCTCTGTCTGTACAGCAATGTGGCCCTGAGCTGCCTGCACTGCACAACACACCTGGGCTGACCCCCCTGCACTCCCTGCACATCCATCAGGATGCAACTGGCCCAGCCACCCACTCAGCAGGTCCTGACAAACACTGCCACAGGCACATGTGGACTGACCACAGAGAAAAGCAAGGACAGTGAGGACATGAAAAAAGTCTAGAAGAGGTAATATGAGATTGCTGCTGACAGACTTCCCTGAAGTACACTTTGCAATGCCTAGGAATAGTCTGAGAAAGGAGCAAGACATATCTCTGACTTCGGGCCCTGAACTTCAGCAGAGTTCACAGAAAAATTCATTAGGAGCCAAGCTTAGCAGTTTATGATAAGGATGAGCTAATAAAATGGAGAATGGACTTAACCAGTGCCCAGCAGTAGTAGTAGAGCAAGTTCTGACTACAAGAAAATGGAGAATTAAAACACAAGTTATCTGCTTGACCTTAATACCTGAGAAATAGCTCAATTTTCCCCATCTGTTTTGCCTCACTACTTAGATTGTTGAAAATGACCACAAATGTCTGCCTAGAAATAGGGGTAGGACCAGGGAAAGATAGCACAAGAATGCATTGTGTTTCATCTTGACAGACAACAATACTCTTCTTAGGTCATGCTTCCATACTGAAAATTAAATGCAGTGGAAAACAATGGAAGCATTTTGTAAAGGAAACAAAGATTATATTATTCAAGAAGGAAAGGAAGTGGTATAAAAATAAGTCAGGAGGAGAAAAGAAACAAAATGTCAAGAACTTCAACATTTATTTTTGGAAGTTCCATAATTTTGTTTTTAATTAATAATAAGTAACTCCTCCCTAACAAACAGTGTTCTCTTCCACACTCCCCTTCAAACACAGGCCATTTCCACTGTGTATGCATTTTTTTAAGTATTTTTAACTGATAGTTTTCCTAGTAAGATGACTGATATGTGAAAAAAAAAATAAAAGAGCTTGCTGTGCAGCTGAGCTGAAAAAGAGGATTTTAGGTGTCATTTTATCTCAAGGAAGCCACTTAGCAAAATTTAGTGACGTTTTCAGGTGAATTAAACTATAGTTAATTGAAGTCTGTTATTTACAAAAGAACATAACCTATTAGGTTTCTTGGCTCAAGCTGAAAGAAATGTATTAATACAAACATGGTTCAAAAGGCATGAGAAATGTGTAAATACAGACCTTTAAAGACACACTATTTTTATTTCTGTAAGAACATTAAGATGCCTGATGACCCAAATTTGAGAGCACTGCAGCATATAGTGCTTTATACAGCACCATGGCCAACTTCTAGCACTTCTTTCTTTACATACATTTTAAATACTCTCCATAAACTGTGAAGTAATACTGGTTGTTACAAGCTCTTGGCAAGTGATATTTGTAAAGGTATGTTAAAATTCTTTCCTGAGTTCACATCATTGCCTTTTGTTCACAGGAAAAAGCTCCTGAAGGCACCTTCATGCTCACATTTATTCATTTTGCCTGATTGCAAAAAATGTCTATTAATAGACTTTTTGCACTGAAAATTACTACTTTGTCACCAATCATCTACTTTACCATATTTCTAATATTTTGCTACATATCCACAAGCCCATTCTCATTTCTGAACTACAGGCTTATTACTTCTGATAAAAATAAGATTATATTCAACTTGAAATTAAGCACATGTGAAATAATTGTAGTAACTTATAAGGGTGACATGCCAAACTTAAAGCATAATTACACTCAGGCTCCAGTACTTAAGTTTTTACCTTTCAAGGTTGTTTCTAAGTATCAAAGAGGTGCACAGAGGAGAAAAGAAGAAGAAGAAGAAGAAAAAAGATTCCTGTTTCTCACTTTCTTGAATTCAGAGTGTTTTGGTATGGCACTGTTGTACCGACAAAATAATGTAAGGAATAAAATCTTTATCTGCACTTTCTATTTAAAATGCAGTATTCTCTTTTTCTTCAGATAGCAGCTATTGAAAAAAAAAACCCAACAAAAAGCCATATTGTAATAGTGAATGGTGAACAATCACTGTCACCCCCAGGCATTCTCTGTGTAATGCAGCAGGAGCCTGTGTTTAAACACATCCTGAGCGCCTGACACGCGCGGCACCATCGGCGCCCGTCACGCCTGTGCTGTCCTAGGGCCAAACACTCTGAACTGCTGCCTCAACCCCCAAGCTACAACTTTTGAAGATCAGGATTGAAATACATAGCAATGGGGGAAAAGTAAAGAGGCTGTTACCCTATTAATTCATTACTGAGTTATTCAGTTGTATCCTTTTCACAAATACTAAAAATTCCTACTAAAAATACACACAAGCCACAAGAACAGAGAGGTGTGTGGGCTTCGGTTGCTGGCTGGGGTTAAACCATGACAACTCCCAAGACTGTAAAGCCTGAAGGCTTGCAGCTTCTGGCACCTGGCTCCTTCTCCACCTGCAGTTTTGCAATTCCAGAGTAGGTTCTGCTCCCTGGTAGCAGGCTAAGAGAGGAGTCTCTGTTTTGAGCAACATCACCCACAGGATGCAGCAAGCGACAGTAGTGGGAGAGCTGCTGCTGCAGGGAAAGGCACACCAATCTGCCATCAAACTCGCAGTGCAGGCAAGTTTGCTGCTTACTGGGGGGAGCTCAGCAGAACAGGAGGGACCCAAGGGGCTGTGCAGTCTCCTTCCTTGGAGGTTTCCAAGGACCAGCTGAGCAGCCTTGTCTGACCTCCAGCTGGCCGTGCTTTAAGCTTGCAGGTGGACTAGAGACCTCATGAGGTCCCTTCCAACCTGAATTATTCTAAGATTTCATCAGGCAAGGAGAACATATTGCTCAAATTACAGGCAAAGTGTGCGAAAGCATCTTCCCTCAGTTATAGCAGCATTAGATCATGTGAAAGAAAATGGACTAAATTTACACCAGCCATCAAGCATAACTAGCTGAGAACAGAAACTTGTACAAAAGAGAGGGAAATGGAGAAGAGTTTCTTCTCAAAGCATAACAGTAAAATATGTGTGCTTTGTTGCTTCAGGCCAGGAGAGTTCAGGTACTGCAAGAGATTTTAGGCTCTAAAATACAGCTGGGGTTACACATCAGCAACAAAATTCAGTAAAAACTGTACTTACATTAATAAAGTCAGAATGAAAAGCAAGACCAACTCTTATAATTGTGGCAGTGCATTGCAACTGTGATACACAAAAGCAGAGGCAGAGATAGCAGCAAATGCAGTAGCAGTTCTGCACTTCTGCAGTTCTCCACCCAGCAGTAGCAATCACAGATATTATCTCTCACCTTTTACATCCAGCTTAACATATTCTCATTTCATTTTGTCCCATTCATAAAACCTTTGGTTTACTCAAATAATTTACCTCTGAACATCACCTCAAGGAAGGAGCATGGAAACTACACAAAGGCTGTCTAGAATCAGTTTTGAAGTTTGCCTGGGGTTGTAGCCAGGAAGTCAACAGTGCCAATGTGCTGTGTGGAATAAACCCCTGCAGGAAAACCATGGAGTTGGCACAGCCAGACCAGCACACTGTGTCCCTTTTCCCTACACCCTCAGGGCAAGGCTGTGTATGCAGTGGACTTTGATGGGTGACCAGGCTCACAAATCCCAGGTACAGGGAGCAGCAAACTGAGGTGATTGCTGGCACCTGGTGTCAGGGTCAGCCCACTGCTTTTGATTCCCACCTGCCCTTTTTGTAACCTGCCACTAAGTGCTAGGAGGGTCAAAAACATTTCCAAAGGGAGAGGTACTATCTAAATGCCCTTTCCCCTTTGCTCTGCACTGGCATAAAGAAGCTGTGTTATGCCATCTAGAAGCAGTAACAATGATTTAAATGACCCCGTTTTGAGGATGAAACCACTTGATCTCCCTCTGCCCTCCTGATGTGAAATCCTCATGCCTGGCCCAGTTTCCCCTCTGGTGACTGAAGAGTATTTTAGACAAACTGCTTCAATGGCCAGACTGTTAAACAGGCAGAGTACACATTTACTCATTTTTGTTAGGAAGCTGCTCTCCCTTCCCATGGAAAGGCGCTGTGAGCTGGCTGCCTGTAAAACCTATTGCAGCAGTGCACCCAAAGAAGAGAATTGTAGCCCATATCTTTTAAAAACTACTAAAGTAGAGCTCTGTCCATACATAAATATTTATAAGAAAACAGCTGGTTTTAGTTGAAGATGTTTAACTTAGAAGAGCTCAATTTTATAATCAAGGCTAAGAAGTCCCATGAGCACAGACTGGAATGTAAACACCCATTTTGGGGATTCCAACTGAAGAATGCTCTACCACAAATTTTCAAATGGGAAGAAGGAGGAAGAAAAAAAGAGTATGTGAAATGATGAGAAAAAGCACCACTAGTTTACTTACATTGTTCAACCATTAGTATAATTAATGAAACATCAATCATTTTTATTCAGAGTTTATAAAAGTTTTGCTTGTTATGGCCATTACGATGGTGGTCCCTTCCTTGGTAAAGAATATTTAGTGTCACATGCTTTCATTATAGCACCTGTGCCTACTAAAAATGCACTTAAATTTAATGTGTGAAAATTTAAGGCTTTTTAAAGACAGGACGAGATCTCATATGATAGATATTTATCTATTTAGGCATCTATTTATTGATCTAATGTGTGTGTTTACACAAAATGCACAAATGTTATACAAAAAGTATATAGTAGCAGATGCTTTAAACTGATTAAATGTTATTTTTATACATCTCTGAAGTCTGTGCCTCATATTAATAAAATGAATTGTCAGAATTTTCCATTGTTCCACTTCAAAGCATGCAATTATATTACCTTAATTGGAAGCACTGATGTGTTTTTACCAAGGATGTTTATTTGTATTCTGACTACTGAGATATAAATATGGGACCATTTGCTACATTTAGTTTTCTACTCATAGTATTTTTTGTTCTCTGCACTTTATCTTTACAAACTATCATACTGAGTATATTTCCAATGCAGGAACTATGATTTTAAGATAATATAATCTAAAATCCTTTATCTTATTGAGATCTCAGCTTGATTCTACGTAGTCACAGTACTTGTTAACTTCAGAGTGTTAATGTCAGTGAGAAGCATCACAAGTTTTTGACTTGTGAATTGCAGCAGAATGCAACAGGTTAGGAATTCATATACTGAAGCACTGGCATCCACTAATCCAAAAGCAAAGCTTATGTGTTATTTGTTATCAGAACAGTCAACATGGATATCCAGAAATTTTGATAGCTTCTGCATTAGTGAAAATATAGTGTATCTGAGAGGTTCTGAACAGTGGGGATGAGAATGTAATCCTTTCAGTTTTCCCTTAGACACCATTTACCAAGTACAAATACATTACTTTGCCTTGAGCTTTGTTTACTGTGATAAAGTTTTGCTTATCCCAATACAGAGAGAAGTCTGCTCATGGTTTTACTGTACATGCACACCTGTGGTCAATGGTGGTGAGAGCTGTGTGTATTCATTAGAGAAACAGCCTTTCATTTCACTTAACATGCCAGCTAATAGGTGTTTTTCCTCACATAATTTGCTATTAACTGAAAAAAAATTGCATTCAAAAATCTAATTTAAAATTACTTATCAGATAATAGAATTCTAGATTTATCATCTAATTAAGGTTTAACTTCACAGAAGGGTATGTTTTTGGGCTTTGCTTTGATTCATCTAATGTGCAATAAATGTATTACTAAGGGTTTAGACTTGCTTATTTTTTGGTCTCCTGGTGATTTACACTTGAATTTGCATAACAGTACCAGTGAGACTGTCTCAGAAATGCAATTCCCAACATAAGTCTAAAAAGTGCACATGATGTACCTAGCTGTAACCTTATACAGTCACATCTGTTCACCTCAGAATTGTCTAATGTGACCTTTTGAATTTATCTGGGTTTTTTGGTATTCACACAGTGTTCAATCCAACGAGAAAAACATTTATGATTTCTCACAATGTACACCCGGAGATGAAATGTCATTTCTCTGGGGGATGATCAGAACATGTTTAGTGTTACGCTTGCATTAGCTGACACACGAGTGCTGATTAGATGAAAAGGTCTGCAGCCATCCTAAGCTGACAGTGTACAACAGCAGCACAGGTACTAATCATGCTTCCCCTTTAGTCCTGAGCACAGAAATATGTGAAGAAGAATATAATGAGAGCAAACTATCCAAATTCTGAAAGACAATAAAATTCCAGGGAGGTCTCTGACAGCCCCATAGCCCACAAATCCGTATCCATATTCTCAGTACTGCCCTGACAGTTTGAGGGTTATTTTTCAGAGGGAGCAGCAATGCAGTCAAAATACTGTGAGTCAGTAGTCTGGACTTTGCAGTGAAACTTCACTGCATGACCCCAAAATCGACCCTCTAGGCATATTCAGAAGATTATGGCAAATCCTGTGACTTTTATGAACGCTTGTTGCATTGTCTCATACCTTTTTACTTCCAGAGGAGACAAAAGCATGCACAAGAAAGAGCAGAGAAGCTTTCATTTCTCACAAAACATGGAAAGTAAGAAAACACTCCTTTTAATTTGGTTAGGAGTGAAGTGCTGTTAAAGCCACAATATTAGAATACCATTACTGAAAATAAGTTTTGCTGATATGCAGTTAAATCAGAGGCGTTTCCATTAACAGAGATCTCCTCGTTTGGAATGAGCATATGTCTAGCAAGGAATTGGATGGCTTTGTCCTTGCAATTGGTACTGACACCACAAGGGGATTTCATCTAACAAAATGCTCGTATGTTCCCTTACTTTCCCTCTCCCTGAGCTCTCAGTGTTGTCACACAAGTACTGCCTGAAGAAGAGGGCAGGATGGCATTTCTGTCACAGACCAACCTGGTACACGCACATTGGGCTACCTCAAGATGCCACTAAACTGCTGCAAGTGAATTGGGAGAAGGGCTGTCACTGAAAAAAAAGGAAAGAACAGAAATGGTTTTGTAAACCAGGCTTAGACCAGCTAATATCTGTCAGAACAAGTTTCTTCACCCTTTGCCAAAGGTTTTATGAATGAAAAAATACAATTTACACTTTACACAGGGAGTAAGCAGCTCGAGGGTCCATATGCCATGGTACAAATATATGTAAAGGTGGGTAGGAATGTGGAAGCCAGGTAAACATCCCTCTCCTAGATGATCCAGGCCAGCTACACTGCACTGCTGGTCTCTCTGCCTGGGGCAGAAACAAAGGCACCTCTCTTCTCAAAATCTATATGCTTAATAAATAAAAATACTTACTTGTCAAAGCATCTTTAGCATGCTAGATCTAAAGCATCTGTGACCTGGATGAGACACTAGAGCTGCCTAGTCTTTGCTAGAAATTTCAGTGCTATAACTTTCCTTTGGCATGAAAGTTCCTCCCTTGGAAGAGCTTGTTCTCATTCTTTGTGCATCACTGATGGCTTCAGCTCACTGGAGAACTGATCCAATCCACTGGAATCAGCTTTCAATGATGCAAAATGCAATCAAATCAAGGAACTGCCCTAGGATATCAGCTAAAGAATAGATTATAAAAAAAGGTTTCAAAGTTTAATTTCAGTTCAGGGAAGTATTTTTATAAGCATTTCTGTAGGTGCCCCTGCAGAAAACAGTTGATGTAAAATGATTACTACCAATCTTGACAACTTCCTACAAAAAAAAAAAAAAAAGGCCACAATCAGACAAACTCCACAATGTTCTTTCACCATCTGTAAAAACTGAAAACATCAGTACACTCTATGGATCTAACTCTGCTATGCCTTGAATATTTTAGGAAGCCAAGTTATAACTCTCATCTTTAAAAGTAAATGTACTAGAGAATTTGTCATTAAACATATACAATATACTGGTTTAGGTAAGTATGAGAAAATAATTTTCTTTACTTTTTTAAAGATTCTCTAATGTTGATTAAGTAAGACATGAAAATGGGAGGGTGTGTGAGACTGCAACGATACCCATTTTATGAATTCTAACCAGAAATACTAAGCATTGCTTTACTTAAAATGAAACAAATAATAATAAAAAAAAAAACCACCCGACATTCCCCAAGGAACAATGATGTGAGCAAAGGTCTCTGCAAGTTCCCTTAACGATGGAACAAATCTTTATACTGCAAGCCATAAGGATGATTGAAGGGTTCCTCAGTAAAACGTGAAAAAAATATATGGGGGGAAATATTTCAGCCAATGCCACACTAAATTAGGAGTTTCATGACTGCGAAGAAAATCCAAGGAAAATCTATCCATGGGATAGATTTTCACTTTATTACAGTAGAACTAATTATACATTCATTAAAAACAATGACTGTTTTATAAAATGGGATTTCTCCTGCTGCATTTTTCTCTTAATGAATCTGAACAGACCTAATGCTAATTTTAATGTCTTATACATAAAAATTAAAAATTAAAAAAAATATATATGGTGCACAACTCCTCTTGCTTAAATTATGATTGTAATCACAGAATCAGAACCAATGTATTTTAACTATACAAATTAACTAAGTACCAATTCAAATTCTTGAACATTTCCAGAAAACTCTACCTCATAGTACCAGTATAATAGCTAATATAGTATTTCAATAAGGTTATTTGTTTGTTGATTTAAGTAGCAATTCTTATTATTGAAGAATTCATCAAAGAAAGAGCTTTTCAGGAATTTCCTTTTTAGGTGTTTTGCAACTAAAGTATTCTGGAGATTTTTTTTTCTTAATATTCTACAATTAAATAAAATTTTATACATTAAGCATCTCATTTTCATAAGGGAAATATTTAAATTGTGCATTTATTAGCCAATATTGTTCTAATTTTAAAATTACTGTCAAACTACATATGTCTGGTAACTCCCTTTGAAGTAAATGAGTAACATTTATTTTCAATAAAGCTTTCATTTTAACTAGGCACATTAGATATCATTAGTACAAATTCATTATAAATTATACTTCAGATTTCACAGAGAGTTATTTACCCAGCCCTTTTTTATATTTGAAAGTTAACTAAGATAATATTAGTTTTAGTAAATGCCCCGCAGTTACCCAGATTTTAATATGAAATTATTTTCCTTGTTTTCTATTATGTTCACAAGGCACAAACATAAAACCTAGGTTTATTTCACAACTATTAAATTAGGTTCTATATTTATTTTCATTCTAACGATATATCCAAACGTAATCTAAGATGATGCATTACAACATAGTATTTTGAATGTAACTAATTGTTTTAAAAGTTACATGAATTCTAAATTATTGCGCAATTATAAATTAGTCTAATGCTGTTTTTATATGATCCATCTTTAAAAAGTGATTTCTGCTTAATATGCTGCTTTCAGCTTCACGTGTTATTGCTGCAGCACCCACCTTTGGTCCTTAGGGGAAATCTGTGGGACTTGCTGCTGTCCCTCACGGCTGTGGGTACCGAGCGGAGCCGGTGTCACGCTGCTGTGCCATGGCACAGAGGCTGCTCCTGGTGCTCCAGCCACCCCTGCTGTGCTGCTCTTTGGGAGCTGCCAGAGTGTCTGGTTTGTACACCCGAGACGGCCACTTGTCACCCATGGTGTGGGGGACAGAAGGAGGTGACATGGACTCTGCGATTCAGAAGGCATAAAAGGCATTGATTAATAGAAATTCACAGTTCTTATAGAGATGATCGTGAACCTAAGACCTGATTGGTGCGCAGAAAACACACTGGAGGAACAGGAACATGGAACATGGAAAGAGAAAGTGCAGTCTCTGCACAGGCCACAATTTTAGTTCAAGTGGCTCGGCCGCAATTTGGGTCCAAGGAGCTCAGCCCCCATGTATAAAACAAGGAAGTGTAACTGAGAAGAAATTACCTGAATTTTTTTTTTTTTTTTGTCAGAAAGATTTATGACCTTTTTTTCCCATAGAAATGCCAGAGAAGAATAATATCACTGAAGCGGGAACTACAGAATAGATGTGCAACATGACCCTTATAATTAAATAAAGGATGCAAATGGCAAATCTAATGAGGGAAGAAGTTTGTCTATGATCACTTTACCTGCTATCTTTAAATATTAAATATTTGTTTTCTCTGATTACATTTAGATATTTTTCCTTTTCTGCCCACCCCAAATTAGATATGAAAGAGGAACCAGTGTTCAGGTAGGAAAGGAAGCCAGAACTCCAGCTGTGCCTGCAGCTAGAAAAGCAGTAGACAAAAGAATTTTTGTGCTCTTAAGAACAGCAAAACAGCACAAAGGACAAAATGACCTTTTCCCTCTGCCTGTTTTTTTCAGTCTTTGTTTCAAATGGGCAAATCTCTTCAAAATGAATGTTCTCAAACAATCACCAAACTCAAAAGATTTTTTCTGTTCTCTGTAAACAGAAGAAAATATTTGGAAAAGCTCAATATGAAATGTTAGTCTGATTTTCAAAAGCTGTCAGCAGCCAGAGTTTCTGAGATCTGCACATGTTTAGCAATTAAGACCTCACTCAGCTTTGTTATTAAAAAAATAATTCATAAATTAATACATTTAAAGAGCTGAATTCTAGAAATATGGTGGGAAAACCTAACCAAAGCTCTGTCAATTAACATTTTTTCCTCTCTTTCCATTAATATTACAGAATTTCTTAGCCATCCTTAATACAGAATTGGCCAACTTTTTATTATCTTATAAAGCAGGACTGATTTGAATAAATCTTCCCACCAAGAATTAAGAATAACTGTTATATGACTGGACAGGAAATTAAAAAACAACAAGCAAGTTTCTATGTGAAATAGAAGACAGAACTTCCTAATGTTAAGTCACTGAACCTCACCCATGCTTTGTAGCCCTAAATTCTTTTCACTGTAAGAAGCTCATGTTGTGAATTTTGGCTGCAAATTTCAATTCCTTTGAGATTTCTACACTTCTGCTTCTGCTGGGACTTGCCAGGTGAAGCAGAACACAGAAAGCAGCCCTGAAATTACTTCCATGACAATATAACATGCAGATAGCCAAAACCTCAATTCAAAGTCTGGATGGTGTTACTTTCACAAGCCCCATCAGGGCCTCTAAATACCACACAAAAATTAGATTTTATTTTCTCTTAGTCTAGGTGCAATGGAAATAACTTTGTTTAAGTTCATCTCCTACACAGGCTTAAAAATTTTATTATTTTTCAGGAGAAATCACAATGTATCCAAACAACTCTTCATCATAATGTTTCACTTTTACTTGCATCACCTTTATTTGGTATGCATAACCTTTCTATCAGCACTTTTGTAAAATACAGGGTATTCTGTAACAGACTCCTATCCAAAGGCATAGGATTCTCCTCTTAATGCCCTGAATTATCTCTGGAAAAACCCACAACTGATAGCTGACTCATTCACCTATTGCTGCCAGCTCAGATACTCACTGCACATCATCACATTGTGTGGGAATCACAATTATCTCTGCTGAGAAAGTATTTACATTGCTGTGAGCCTAAGCCTGTACACTGTTTTCATTAAATCACTTTCATTACTGTTTCACCACATCTCCCAGGCCGACTGTGGCCCACTTTCAACATGGTTGCTTCATATGACCTGGAATGGTGACAGTGGAAGCTCATCCTCCTAAAACAGCTCCTTTATTGTTATAAAAATTCCCTCTGCTTATGAATTATTTAGTGTCTCAGACTTTTTAATGCTGTTTTTTTTTTTTCTAAAGGAAATTTAAGAGGTACCCAAATGAAATCATTCAAAAAACAACAACTTGGCTAATCTAAAGTGCCAGGATAACATTAACCTTACTGTTACAAATTAACTTTATACACATTATAAAACACAACTACGAAAATAACGGAAAAAAATACTGTAAGATAAAGTAAAAGCAATGCATAATTAATGCCATAATAAAAGAGCAATATGATGGAAAACTGTAATGGAACTAAATACAGCACTGTGCAATGCAGCCTATAAATGTGCATAAAATATGCATAAAGGTGCAACTGCTCTCAGCCTGGTCGCACAAAGGAGGATTTCATGAAGTGACTAATGGTTCACTTGTTCCAACCTGTAGCCTAGAAAAGTACTGAGAGACAGGAATTTTATTTGTCACCTGAACCATTGGTATTGACCAGGGAAGTGGTAAGGAGAGGGTGGGGGAGGCTGGGGAAGCTGAGAGAGCACACGAGGTACTGCAGTCAGCACAGAAAATTTTATTCTATCATCATTTATTCATACCATGGTAGTACTTAAGTACCACAATGAAGTTTCAATACCTTGTTGTGACAGGCCCTGGAAACATTTTGTTAAATGTTATCATTTAATGGGGGCTTGGGTGCACTTTCAGTGCCACACTAATTACTCTTCAGTGTACCAATCATCTACCAGAAAACACAAGGCAAGTGTTATTTGGAATTGTTGCTCTTTGGCATTTTAGGATAATATGTAAGAGTACTTAGGCATTTCCTGAGTAAATGATTTTTTAAATTATTTCCAAATGTCATAAAAACATTATGAGAAAATGTACAAACTATGTTTTTAATTATGGCCAATATTCAGAATCACGGCTGCAGTGTATCCTAAACACTGAGCACAGTTTTCCTCAGACAAAGAAAGGACTTGGATACCCTTTCACATACTGAGCATGAGACTGACAAAAATTGAGTTTTACTCAACAAGGAGAATGAAAATTTCTGAGACTGACTGCTGAATATTCTGTGTTATGCTGGGCTTTTCAGCATTCAAAAGATAATTCATAACCTCTCTTTTTAATCTGCCTCCATCTTTTTTCTCTTTGTTGATTTGCCTATTGACAAGGACTGATATCTGACTTCACACAAATAAAATTGTGCTGCACAGCTATCTGCCTAAATTACTTGAAGTCCTGATTTTAAATAATTTTGAAAATTAATAGCTGTAATGGAGAGCAATTTCTGTTTTATAGAGCTTCTGTTCCCAGCTAAGACTATCCTATACTGAATCATATATAACTGTTTTCTGTTTTAATCTATAGAAAATATTTATATTTGTCATAATCATATTATGATATATTCCCAATCAACTCAACATACAAGCTGTGTATTAGATACCTTTGCTGAAGTCAGTGTATAAACAGAAACAGATTTTGATTTAGGATGAATTACAGGAAAGGGGGCACTTGAAAAAAAATGTGGGGAGAAAAGCTTTCTCGAGCACTAGAAAAATAAACTCATATCATTGAAGAGGGTACAAGACATTTCCTTCTTATTACTTTACAAATACACTACAGCACCATGTAAAAAAAAAAGGCAATAACTTAAAAAAAATTACTCTGTAAAACAATATGATAAAAAAAGAAAACCTGGTTTGAC
Organism: Dicaeum eximium; assembly: GCA_013396995.1. Classification (NCBI taxonomy): domain Eukaryota; kingdom Metazoa; phylum Chordata; class Aves; order Passeriformes; family Dicaeidae; genus Dicaeum; species Dicaeum eximium. Next base: position 862,806 of record VWZP01005025.1, read on the forward strand.
TAGTATAATTTATGCTTCTCAGACCCCTATGATTATTTGAAATGGTAAGCAAAATAATGTATAAAGAAGCAGAAATGAATATGATATACATATGACTTTTGAAAGCTTTTGATAAAGTTCAACACAAGAGACTATTAAGGAAATTTAGTAATCACAAGGTAAGAGGTAAATTATTGTCAGTGATTAAATGCTGGCTAATAGGAAGAAAGCAAGGGGTAGGAATAAATAGCCCATTCTCAATGTAGGAAAGATTAATAGTGGGATACTCTAGGGAACAGCTACAAGGCTAATACTGTTTGATATATTTAATTATGATGAGAAATGGGTCAAAATGCCCCTACAGATCTGAATCTTTCTGAACACACAGAAAGTTTGAAATCAGGATGTGGAACTCAATAGTTGTAGCTCAGAGTCCTTTAAACCAAGTGGTCAGAAGAAAAATGGGAGAAATGTCACAGAAACACAGAAACTCAAGGCACCTGGTCCAGAAAAGCCACCAGTACATGAAATACACTATCCAAAAGGTCTGTATTTCAGCAGTGGCTGATATTTTTAGATATATGACGTAAATCCCTTTAATCATTCAGCATGATATTCACTAAAGATAAGCTCTTCAAATTACTCTGTCTTCTTGCCCTAACCATCCTGTTGCAGTTCAGCATTCAGGAGAAGAAATTTCTTCTGCTTCCCTTCTCTGAAAATATAAGGATATTGCTTCTTTCTTCAAAGGCATGTGTAAAATCCTGGTCCCCTCAGCACAGGGGACAGATATCTTAAACTGTTTCTCCCTCAGTTTTTAGAGCAACAATCCTTTCAGGCTTTTTTCTTCATTCATTTATTTAGGGCAAACCTACAAGCATACAAGGACAGTGTGTGGATTTCTGTTTAGTTTGGGATTTGGTGGGGAGAACACACTCTTGCTTTTCTCTGTCTTTTCACCAGTTTCTTTTATGTTCTTTTTATTTCTTTGCAGGCATAGACCTCAATAAAATACCCCCAGTTAAATCAGTGACAACAGACAATATGTGCCTTTTTGGTTTTGGAAGAATGTAATTGAGGATATCTAATACAGCATAGCATAAGAAAATACTAGGATAACATACAAGAAGTTAACAGGAAGTGAGTAAATCTTTCAACCATATATTTGAAATTAAGTCTAAGTCATGAAAGGCAAGGGACAGAATTCAGTGGTCTTGACAGGTTCCCCAGCTATATGCTCGTGTTGCACTTACACACCTGACAGCAAATTTACTAATACTGTCTTCTCTGTTAATTTCTGTAATTTTTGTCTGAATCTTCTACAACAGTTTCAATTGTGGAGTACATATAAGCGCTCTCCATTTTGCACGCTTTCTGGACCAACACCAAGAAGCATATTCTATAACAGTTGGTTAAAAGTGGATCTTCTCTCTATTGATAATCTGAGATGAGATGCAAGACATAGCACAGGTAAATACTGGAAATCAGTGAGTTGTGTAACAGGTCTCACTTAGCACAGATTTATTGTGGAATCCTACCACTGTATGCTGCATGTGGGAACACATTGTACCCTAATACATAATATTTCAGAGATGAACTAAAAGAATGAGGTGAATCTAATTCTTTTCAGCTCAAGAAAGCTCACTGGCATTAGGAATTTAATTTGGCTGGTTGACTGGGAGGAATAAGGGAAAGTTGCAGGGCAGTACTGGGAAGTGTAATAAAAAAATTAAAAAGTCCTCTTCCCTGTGTAGTGCACAGGGCAGAAGTTGGAGGGGCTGTGCGTGCCAGTACCTAAAAGCAGCAGAGATGGGAGCAGATTTTTGTAAGTGAAACTGCTATTGATTTCTTTGCTTGTCTTTTTCAACCTGAGCTGGGAGAAAGATGATTAAGAAAAATCGGGACTTGTATCCATAGCCGTGGAGATCCATTCAGAAAAGCTACTGAAAAATAGCTGCTAAGGCATTTGCTTAAGTATTTTAGCTTTTAATAGAGTGTTCTACATAATAAAGGACCCCTTCCCAGTTTAGCAATGCAAGTAAAATTTGCAGGAAATTTTGATGTTCGAGAGAGATCAGTGAGTGGATATACTGTGAGCACATCTACACATGCTCAAATGCACCGGTAAATAAAGCAAAGTTTTCTCCTTGTGTATACTAAAAGAGAGCAAGGAAGAGCAATAACAGCAACAAAGTCTGCAAAGCTGCCTCTTTAGATTTTAGGATTGCTGTCCTACAGAAGCAATTAAAAAGAGAATGTTAATCAACACACAACCAATTAAAATTGACAAGTGAAGAACTGAAACATTTTTTAAAGGGATCCTGTTCAACAGTGTGTTTGTGCATTCACGGAAAATTAAGTGTAAGGAGACACCTGCAACCATGCAATTATTACAATAATCTTTAGGACCAAGCTGCTTGCTTGATGATTACAAAATCCCTGTGCATAACGAGCTTTCTTGTTCAGAAAGTCAATCATATACATATTTCAGAGAAAAACCTACCTGCTCAGAGGTGGAAAATAAGTTTTTATTGTGTTTTATAAATGTATGTTACTTGTACAGGAACAAAAGAGACAAGAGCATTTGGGATGGCATTTGTTCTTTGTATTTGTCTCCTTCCTTCATAGGCCATTGGGAAGATTATTTTGAAACTCCTGCAAACAGTTGCCCTGCTGCATCAAGCCTCTTTCAGCTGCCAAAAGCTGGAAAGGCTCTCATGCTAGAGAATATTCATGATTGTGAGTACTGAAAACGCACCTGCAATGTCACAACATTCCTCTGGAGCTAGGAGAGTTAATTGTTGCCTGTGTCTCAGCTTCTCTGGCATACCACACTGCCATGCTCAGCTGGGGTGTTCATATCTAACATGACTCTGTGCTGTGGAGATGTATTACTATCAATGCCCTTAGCTGAGATAAAGAATTGGAGAGGGAGAAAAAGATGCACTGATATACAGTCTACGTATTAACAAAATATTTTCATGTTTGGCACAATCCCAAGAAAAATACAGCTCTTAATTCTTGTTTTGGTACATGCTAGAATTAATTCAGACTGGATTAAATTGGTAATTTAAATCACTTTGCTAATTTTTGCATTTGAGTAGGAAAACTATGTTACACCATAAACAAAAGAGCTACTTTACTTCAAAAGTATATTACAATTACCCATAATGGCCCCCTATTTTATGAAATGAAAGACAAAGCACTAAGCTTTGTGTGTCATCATGGTTAAGTCTGCTGGGAATGACATACAAGCTTTCAACACCTTAGGAGAAATTAATTACATCAAATCTAACAGACCAAATGGTCAAGCATAAGGAGCAGCATCACTCTTATTGATGAGCTGCTGTATAGCAAAATTCTCCCATTACCTCTTTGTTCAGCTAACTGTGGTATGTAATTATAACAAGCTCTCTTTAATGTCATCATTGCATGTTGAGCTGCTTAAGGTCTTTTACTAATTGGAAGTCACTTCCATGGATCTCATGTAGGGATGACATCACTTTTAAGTGAAGAAGATTGATGTAAAGCAATGGACTCATGCTGTTTTTCTAAATTTCTAATATTTCTGTCGATTTTAAATTGCTACTTAGATCAATTGATGCTTTCATCTATTATTAAGGATTTAATGGATTCTCTTCTGTCTGTTGATTATACTTGAGGTAAAATGCAGGAGATTCTCAGGAGAAGATTTGTTACTCAAAAGCTCTCCATCGTTAGTGATTTGGTAGTGGAAACTTCCCAGTTTTCAGCATTTAGTTCAGTGTTTTCTATTTAGGTTTGAAACAGACATTGCTTAGAAAAATACTTCTTTCATTTACCACTCAGTTAACCTTTTAAACAACAATTGTTGTTCCTACTTTGGAAATTTTGCATTTGCTGAAAATCCTGTGGGAAAAATAATCTGTAAGGGGTATCCTTTTGATGGGTCCATATCCACAGTACTAAAAATTTATAAACACAGTTTCTAAATTTTTAAAAAATTTAAATTTTTACAACTTCTTAATCTATATATTTAGACTGAAAATTAGCAAGCAAATGCTATGCCTTTACATGCATAGAAATACATGCTCCCATTTCTAATTACATGAAACAAGTTTTGAAAAGAAGGTTTTACAGAGTTTTGGTAGCTTTACATCTGGTCCTTCTTGAGTCAAAAGACAATTTTGATACATTTTGGTTACAGCTCTCATGGTTGCATTGCTTGACGCCTACATTCAGGGTTACCATCAAAAGAACCCACTTGGACTGAAACAGGCCCCCTTTTAAGTCAGGAAGAATCAGATTGCACTGCCCTGGGGAGCTGTTCCAGTGCCCAAACACCCTCTGGGTGAAGAAACTTCTCCTGATATCCGACCCAAACCTGCCCTGGCTCAGCTCCAGGCCATCCCCTCGGCTCCTGTCACTGTCACTGAGCAGAGATCAGTGCCTGCCCCTCCTCTTCCCCTCAGGAGGAATTGTGACTGCAGTGAGCTCTGCCCTCAGCTCCTCCAGAACAGACCCAGTGCCCTCAGCTGCTCCTCACACGCCTTCCCCCCAAGGCCCTTCACCACCTTTGGTCCTTCACCATCTCCTTCCCCAGTGACATTTAATTTAATGTCAGATACCTTCTAGAACAATAACTGGGGAGGGAAAGCTATAGAAACACACTCAAAACTTGATTTTAGTCCCTTTTCATTGATTTCACCTTCTTTGCATTCTCATTTACAAAACGAGATTACAAAAAAAAAAAAAAAACCAACCCAAAACCCAACCAACCACCCAACAACCCAAACAAAAACCCCCTCATGCATTGCCAGATATTAGAAATCTGCCTGTGTCCACATCCAGTGTTGCTGAGAGACCAGGACCAGCAGCCAATACTCCTTACAATTAAAAAAACCCCACAGGAGTATTTTTCAGGGCCTGTATTTATCCACCACACTTAAAAGCTGCCAGGTGATGAAGAAGAATACAAGAAGTGGGAGCTGCTAGGAGCCCTGCAGATGTAATTCTGTATAGCTCTTGATGGCATGTACAGCTCTATAGATTATTGTAATCCAAGCAGAACCTCCTACAGCTTTCCCTACAACGAGCTAAACAAATGTTTTAAGGAAAAAAAGCCTCAGAAAATAGTATTTTTTAGGGAAAGATGTAAATACAGCATTAATGTCCCTCATATGATTTATTGCTGCTTTTTATCTTTAGGATAACACAAGTTCATTTTGTTGTTCTACTTGATGGCACTTTTTCTCATGTATGGTTGAGTATAGAATAAACAGGCTCATAACTGTCAGCACATAAGTTACTGCCAATGCTGCCTTGGGGTCACATTAACTTATATACCTAATTTTTCTTGTTCAGGTTTTTGTTTGTGTGGGGTTTTTTTTGTTTTGTTTTAATTAATAGCTTTTCCTATCTGTATACATTTAGCATTTTCTTGTTTAGCTGACATTGACGCGCCTGCCCGGTGTCCACTCGGGCTCCAGCCAGCTCCCCGGGGCAGCGCACCGAGTGCGGCCGCTCCCCGTCCCGCCCGATCGGGGTTTC